>JAMZAV010011647.1:0-16551 GCA_024449915.1 Sweltsa coloradensis | reverse complement strand
GTAAATCTTTTTATACTAATAAACTCAGTCAGTTAAATGATTTTTGTAGATAAATACCTGTAATTAACATTTAAAATTTACAAATTTAATCGTGATAAAGAAAACAGAATTATCATTATTTAATAAAAAGTGCAGTGTATGTTATAGAGTTCTTACCTTAGTTAGCAGTTGAAGTTCTAGAGAAGTCCCTCTTCAAACTGAATCACAATCTTCTTCCCGCGCCTGTGAGCTCCGTCAAAGTTGTTCGCGATCCCCCTCAGTCGCAACAGGTGACGATGAAAAGTTGAAACAAGTCCCCTTCAAGTGAAGCTGAGTGACTCGTTCTCTGGGCGGTTTCGGAGATGTCCCGAGTGTCCTAGGTTCTGAGGACCGCGTCGCGCTAATCGTCGTCGTCAAGTGGCGGCTGTGAGATCGCGAGGCGTCGCATTTATAAAGCCAGCGTCGGTCGCGTCGCGGCGCGTCCGCTGGTAGTTCCGAGGACGCCCACCCGCTCAGCGGCGCACGCGGCGCTGGTGGCGGGGGACTCTTCGGGGACGCCTGCCTTCCTCGGGGGTACACGGGACACTTGCCTTCCTCAGGGGTACACGGGACACTTGCCTTCCTCAGGGGTACACGGGACACCTGCCTTCCTCAGGGGTACACGGGACACCTGTTGCTGTTTCGGTGACACGAACTTGCCTTCCTCAGGGGTACACAGACACCTGATGAAGCTGTTTCGGTGACCAACACTTGACTTCCTCAGGGGTACACAAGACACCTGATGAATCTTATCGATTCATTTTTCGGTAATTATTGCCTTACTAATTTTACTATTTTAAATATTGAAGATACTTTGTGACTGAGTGGATAGACTCTAAATATAAATTTATTTGTTTATTTTTATTTAGATACTAAGAGAGTATTCGAAAAAAACGAATGTAATGTAATAAAAGAAAATGAAAATGTAATTAAAGTAAATTGGGTTCATTTACGCTACGCATAATACAACATATTGGCCTTTTCCGGTCAAATTTACCTTCATCAGGGTGTTAGAAATTATGGACATAAAATATTTTGAAAAAGTTTACAATCGTCACCGAAGCCCATGGTGAAAGAAACACTTGAAAGGAATGACTAAGGAAAATTGATTGTACTTCTGCAACTGCAAAGCAACTAAACAGGAAGTTGTGTGAAATAGTCCCACCCGACCGGGACTCGAACCCAGGTGCTTGCTGGATGGTAAGAACCGAAGCTAGTCCTACGTGCATTGAACACGTGGGGCCTGGGTTCGAGACTCTGTGTATAACCTCCACACTCTGCTTGTGAGGTGGGGTGTGAGTGTAGGGTCAGGACTGTGCTGGGTAGATGCGATCTCAGGCGACGCTTGACGCACGCGCACTGTGTGTGTGCGTTACACGTGAGACTACTTCAAGTGGTCGCCGGATCGAGACCCGGCACCGGCAATCCTAATCGAAGGTTCTGTCATAACAGGTCTATCTTGAGAACAAATATTCTTTTGATTACCGATCCATTATCCGCCTTCCCATACCTAGGAATTGATTTAATTCATGAGTGAGCAGATACTAAAAGTAAAGCGGGAATTTATAGGGGGTTGAAAGGAGTGATTTTTTTCTCATTTAAATGGCAAATGTGGTGTAGGATTATTATATTTGTTCTTGCTATGATCAATGAACCACTGTAGACAATCATCGTTATTCTATATTTACTTCAACGAATAAAATGTTTTGTAAAGTTTCAAACACCATATTATGCCTTTAATATAAATTGTAAATTAAAATTATTCTAAAATTATCTGCATTGTGTACTTTAAATCTTTGTAGAAAGTACCTGACCATTATATTGCACTTGAAGCTCTCCGGACGTATTGGCGTAAAGAACAAATTATGATTATTATCATATTCCTTAAAAGATTATTTCCAAACTCTCACAGCATATTCATAGTAAGTCCCTTAAAATCCACTAACTTCCCTTAAAAGGTTTTGCTACGAAATATGTATATATATAAAATATGGTTTCTTTTTTGGAGCTCTCAGTCAATAAAGGTTGGTTTCCGAATGTTTGAAAAATAAACTAATATTTTTAGATCAAACAAAATTCATCATACAAACTGCAAAGTAAATATTTGGATTGTGCCTAAAAAAGTTTCACATTCACTTGTTGAAATTAAACTGTATAATGTTGGTTATATTTGTCAATGTGGTGGGGAGTTGGTAACTCCGGCGAATTTAATATACTGAATATCAATTTATTTCAGTATCAATCCTTTACTTTTAGAACGGCTGTGGTGGCGCAGTTTTGACAAGTTGTGCCGTGTGCGCTTGGCGTGAAATAAATCCTACTTTAACATAGATAACCGATAACCATAGTCGGCGAGGAAGAAATCCCACACATCCATTCAGATGTATAATGCAACTACAATTCAGAGATTAATATGTACCCGTCCTGATGGTCTAGTGGTTAAGACGTCCACCTGGAATGTGGGAGATCCGTGGTTCGATTCCGGGTTGGGGCGGACTTTTTTAATTTCTGAATTGTAGTAAATAAAAACATAACAAAAACTTGTAGAAATACAGCCAAACCTTACACACTCAAAAGAAATGAGATCTAAAAAAAAGGGCCAAGCTCATCTACCCTTCCACATTTGCGCATTCTTAATTCATAAACGTACAGTGTCCCGTAACAACATCCTTGAAAAGCTTCAGTAAACTTCACGTAATTATTACTAGGGAAACGCCAAAGTCGTTGTTAGACGAGTGAGTGAGCCATGTGTTGAGTACCCGGTAACATTCATTTTCTTCCCCCTACCTAAGGCCTGCCTAGCCTATCATAGGCTACAGTGGAGCATGGGCTAAACTATGACCTAAACTTAAATACCCGATTATTTATACGAATATTATAATCAAACTTAAATGCAAATGTTCCCGCGTACTCAACACATGGCTCACTCACTCGTCTAACAACGACTTTGGCGTTTCCCTAGTCGAGTTGGCTAAAGCGCCGTTAAAGCCGAAATGTGGGAGACGTGGGTTCAATCCCCTGGTCGGGAAAGATTTTGTAATTTCTGGATTGTATTTTTTAAAATTATTTAACATGTTTTGAAATGCATATAACGCAGTGTAGTCCATCATCTGTGACAATACTATGGAAAACATAGCCAGTACAAAATACGTGAAAATATTGCAAGGTTTACTCAATCTACGAGCGGAATTTGGGGGTACCTTGACGTCAAACATTCGATTAACCTTGGACACGGGATTTCACAGCCAGGTAAATAACAAACAAAAAATATTATTTCAAAATGAAAACCATTGTCGTTAAAATAATTCCTATACATTTCAACGTATTTTTCGGTTTTTTATTTCTTGCAGATTTAAATCGCAACGGATTGTGCTCATTTTGTTAGCAGTTCTCAGTTACCTGGTCTCGGATGTCTGTTTAAAATTTCAGCTCAGTCTATTTAGCCGTTCGGCCGTATGGGACCGACAGACAGACATTTAACAAACATTTAACATTTAACATTTAACAGAATTAATCACGACCAAGGCCCGATCGAGTAGCGTTGTAGACTACGTTCGCTGCGCTCACTCGTCTAATTATTTTTATTTATTTTTTAAATTGTACAATCAATTAAAAATTTAGATGCACAATTAGGCATGTATTTATAGATGGCGCAATGACAGATTTTACCCACTTTGGGCTTGACGACGTCTGAAAATCTCATATATGTAAATGCCGATAATAAATCATATACCAACAAATAGGACACAAAAAATGACGAAAATTATTTCCGCAACTTGAAAATTCATCTCCCCCGAAAGCAAATTAAGAAAACCACTTGTTCACCCCTGTTAGCCCTTGAAGGGTGGATGGGGGGAGGGGAGGGTCATTCAAATGAAAGTCGTAAGACGGCTCTGACGTCACGACCCCGTGGAGAAAACGCCGTCTTGTAATTAAGCTTATTAGACGCATAATTAGAAATTATTCTTTAATTACGTACAAATCTTGTAATTATTATTCCAACTTGTTTTCAAATAGAACACATCTTGATTTTCACTTGTGACGAAACTTGTTTGACATTCTTAATTACGATTGACTTATTGCGCAGTGATTATTTAATTATGCTATGTGAGATTAGTTATTGAAGGGTGGTGCCAGACTGGTGCTGGAAGTATAGACATGTGCTGGAAGAAAAAAAAATTACACATAGATAACACAAATAAATATAATACAAAAATGATGGCGAGTGTGAATGTGAATATGAGTATGAATGTGTGAGTGTATGTATGTGTGAGTGAGTGGTATTAGTGTTAAACTGGTACGATCTTGACTGTTCATAAAAGTTATTCTTAGGTCTCTCCGAAATTTATAAAAATGTTTTTCTGTGCGAACCTCGTAAACCGCATTCTACAATTATAATTCCGAGATTGATTATTTTCTCATTAGTTCTCATTAATCTAATTAAATCTAGGTTACGTGTTATTAATACGGTGAGTTTATATAACTCAAGCGTAAAGCCGAGACTGATTCGGGAGGGCCCAAGATCTATTACCAACACCGGCAATCCTGACTGAAAGTTTTCCTAGGGTTTCTTCAGTCGGTTATGCAAATTCTGAGGTTGAGTACTCTTCAACAGCCCTCGGACATTTTTCACAATTGTGAAAAAATTCAATTGAACAATTAGTGTCCGACTCCAAAAATACCTAGTTTCCTCACTTGAAGCGGGACATCCAACAGGTTTCCCAAGAGAAAAATACGAACCAAAAAGAGCGTGTCATTGTTGACGATGGGGCAAAAACCATTATATATTTCAACTTTTTACAAGTTTTGTCAGTAAAGGAGTAATTCTCTCTATGATATGAATCACTTCTCTGCTCATTCGTCCGTCTAACCTCACGACTCACGGCAAAAACCGAACATGACCTCTGTATGTCATGAGAGTTTTTGTTGGAATATTCCTTCAACGAGGATAATACCTTATATTTTTTCCGTTTTCAGTGATTCCCCCCCCCCCCTCAGTTTTAAGTTACTCTGTCCCCCCCCCACTCCCACCCCCTTCAACCCTAACGTAAAATTTATATTACCCGGCACCTCCAGAAACGATAATTTAACGTTGCACACATTGTATTATATCGGTAAAATCTCTTAGCTTATTGTTGGTGCTCCCGAACCTGTGCTTAGTTGATGACAGGACGCTTCGTTAAGTTATATACTTGGCTTTGTCAAAGTGTATGATATTGAGTTAAGTCTTTGACATCAAGACCAAAACATTTCAACAGTCAATAAAAATAAATTAAAAATAGAACGTAGACACTCAGCTCAGCATGTCAAGAACTTAGTAGGTATATATCCAATTACCAAGTGCGTCATAGCAGAGATACAAAATAAATTATTTTCCTCTCCAAAAATGTTTTTGGATGGACAGCGGAAAACAGAAGACCTAGGATTAAAAATTGGCTAAACTGAACAAACAAACAAACAGAGAAAGAGATAGTGATTTTTGAAGCGCGTCACACAGCCGTGATTTCCTCAAACATTTATTCTAATTCGTAATAACACAAACAGCGTTGCCAGTTGTCGCATAATCAGCTTTAATTCAACAAGTTTACGAGAGCGAAAACAAACTCTGTGATTTAAAAAATGTCAACTGTGGCGTTAATTGGCTTAGCGTGTAATTCCAAGCTTCGCCACACGCGCGCTGCGTTCGTTGACGTCACCTGGCCGTACACAAACAACATGGCCGTCTTGTCATTGGTCCAACCAGCTACTATACTCAGTTAAATAACCGTAAACAACTTTAGTATTTTGTTCAAACACTCGGTTTTTCGACTTCGGTTATATCCCTGGTTTTAAAAAACTGAAGCTTGGCAAGAAATTAAGTTCTCGGGTGAGTTCACATGACGTGTTGACGAAGGTATACTCGGAGACACAAGTAAATTAACGTATGAGACCATCATATCTTGTTATCTCTTATGCAAGTTTGTGTTTTTCATCTTCAAATGCAAGGTGGATATTGCATGATTGCATGCATGATTGGATATTGGACGAAATCATAAGTAATTAAAATTTGGTGTTGGGGACGGTTTTCATCCAATCACCATTTGCCAGTGTAGAGGGTGGTTACTACAATGCGTTATATTTCCTTATCTCCATGACCCTTTCGATGTCCTCAAGCATTTGGCCGGTTCTAAGCTAAGGGCGACGATTTGGACTTATTTTATTTAGTATATATTTGTATTTATTATTTTTATTTAACTTTAGTTCTAGGAACATAGCTCAATGTCATGTCCGTACTGTCATCCGTCAGTGTGTGCACGTGTCACGTCTGCCGATAAAACCGAACACTACGTCCGATTGACATGCGTGTTTTAAATATTTATTTGCCCTTCGACAATATTTGGATGAGCGAAGCGAAGACTTCAATTTCACTGACCCCTCAAAAAATATAGCTCCAATGTTTTTGTTTGTTTGTTTTTTTTAATGTTTTTGTTTTTTGTTTTTTCTGTCTGTTTGTTCGCACTCTACCGGGCTAACTGCATATGAAATCTTGATGAAAATTATGGGGGATCTTTGAAATCTCTCCTGCCACGTTTTTGGGTAAAAATGGAAGAAATATTTCTCATGAATATCGTACTTTACGATTTTTTTTTTCGATTTTTAGTGCGATATTTTAGTGACATTTGGGCCGATTCTGACCAAACGGGTGGGGCTACAACGTTTCATATTTCACATGGACATTAAGGTAATGGTGATGTATGCGTTTTGAAAGAAAAAGTTGAAAAAGTTAGTCAGAATCCATAGAATAAAGGTTTTAATATGAGTTTTTTTTAGGTTTATAATAACAATTAACAAGTAACAATAGAAACTTGTCAACAATCACTACAATGCATTCAAAAGCACTTGCAAAGGAAAAGTGGTCCTTCGCCAACTAAAAACTTACAAAAAAGCTCATCCATCGAAACGATAAAAAAAGCGTTCGCGAAGCGGCCTAGTATGTAAAATTTGTTTTTGGTCACACTGGGTTCAGGGGACAGGGGTCCGACTAGCGTTACCCAAACTTGGACCATGGACTTTTATTATACTTTTAATCTTCACATATAAAAATAAACATTTGGTGGAACCGAGACAAGAAATTTATATGTAGGGCTACTCTTTTGAATTCTGTGTAGCCCATATTACTAAACTGACCATTGTTTCATGATTTTATCACGTTTTGCACGGTTGTTAGACTTGAGATCTCCGCTTCCATAACGAACTATTAAATTAATCGTTTTATTAAAATGTTTATATGGAAAACACTCGGATTACCTTCAATTTTTATCCCTGTTTGAGAGTGAAGGCCCCTTGCACCAGAACATCACAGAAAGTGCCACGCGCCTCTAGTCGGCTTGCGTTGGCTCGAATAACACCCTCCACTCCTTACAAGTACTCCACTAACTCGGATATCCCATAGAACTGTCCGGCTGACCTTATGACTCTCTGGTCAGTAAACTAATTAGTTTTGACATCGGCTTCTGGTCTTGGACGGTCAACAAGTCACCGCCTTCTAAACAATAGGTGACTTCAGCTGTCAGCAACACACAGCCTTTACAAGTGCAGGGGTGGGATTCACGCGTTATTTCTCTCTATATCGCACGCAAGGCATTGTGGGAGGAATCCAGTTTCACACGATGACAATATATGCTACCTTCTTCTCTTCTGATACTGAGGGCCAGAGGGCGCTTTCGATTCTGAAAATCGTCTATTCCCACTTTAAAAAAGCGGGGTGAAAAGTGAAAAAGTAAAAAGTAAACAGAAGAAGTGCTATTTGATGAGTAAACAATACACATGTCAACAAAGCCAGATGACTCGTAATCTTAAACATCCCTCGGATATCCATCGGGCATATAACAGGTTCCCCACAAAAATTGGTTATTATTATTATTTAAACACCAAAGTCGTTGTTAGACGAGTGAGCGAGTCATGTGTTGAGTGCCCAGGAATTTTTGCATTTAAGTTTGATAATAATATAGGTACAATAATAGGGTTTTGAGTTTAGTCGGTATAAGGACGCGTCAACTGTAAGGCCATATATTGCGTCACTCGAGCCAATGATAGGCTAGGGAGGCCTAAGGTAGGGAGAGGAAAGAGAATGTTCCCGGGTACTCAACACATGGCTCACTCACTCGTCTAACAACGACTTTGGCGTTAACCTAGTTATGCGTTTATGAATGTCCACTCTGTTTATTATGTAGAGCAAGTGCAACTAGTACTGAGATGCGATTTGTTGCTTATAGTACACTGACCTTCATTTGTTAAACACACTTAATTATTTCACCGACATGTGTGCTATACGTAAAAAAATACCACAGCAATAATACCTCCCTCCGTAATTAAACTGGATGCATAACGCAGAAATAATAAAATAAAGTAAGGACCCGGCACCTCCACCAACAATGCTTTTCTTATGGAGTTTCAACTTTTCTCACTCTACCCGGCACCTCCACCAAACGCCTTTCAAAATCTGCTATTTCAATCATTTTTTTCATGCCGAAATACGGTAAATTTGACTATGATGATAGAATGACGACTGTGATCTGCATTTTATTCAAAAAATTATAACTTGGAATAATGTACCTTTTTCCACAACAAGACATGATTCACTGAATGGGAAATCCCGTTAATTTCTAGGAAAACGCCAAAGTCGTTGGTAGACGAGTGAGTGAGCCATGTGTTGAGTACCCAGTAACATTCCCTTTCTTCCCCCTACCTAAGGTCTCCCTAGCCTATCATAGGCTATAGTGGCGCATTATATGGCCTTACACAGTTGACGCACCCTTATACCAACTAAACTTAAAACCCTTTTATTTATACATATATAATTATCAAACTTAGATACAACTGTTCCCGGGTAATCAACACATGACTCGCTCACTCGTCTAACAACGACTTTGACGTTACCCTACTCTAGTTGGATAAGGCGACCCTATACCCGAAATGTGTGGAGACGTGGTTCAATCCCTTGGTCGTGAAAGATTTTGTAATTTCTGGATTGTATGTTTAAAATTATTAACCATGTTTTGAAATGCATATAACGCAGTGAAGTCTATCATCTGTGACAAAACTATGGAAAACATATCCAGTACAAAATTCGTGAAAATATTGAAAGTTTTACTCAATCTCCGAGCGGAATTTGGGGGTCCCTTGAGCGTGCAAGATTCGATACCCCTTGGGTACTGCATTTTCACGGCCAGGCAAATAACAAACAAAAATTTGTGATTAAAAAACAAACCATTGTCGTCAAAATAATTCTTAACCATTCGCAGTCTATTTTTCACAATTATTATTTTTTGTTGGTTTAAATGTTGTTTTAGCAGTTCACAGTAAACTCGTACCGGATGTCTGTTTAAAATTTCAGCGCAATCTGTTTAGCGATTTGGCTGATTTTCGATGTATACATACACACACATACGCGCACAAAGAATCACAGAATAATCGCCGCAGAAGTCGCTTTGCTTCTAGGAAACTAGGAAACGCTCAGTTGGACGCGTTGATAAGCGAGCACGTGCTAAAGCTAGACCCACATTGCACATTTTTTTAAATTTTAAAATTTGCTAGGTTTGCTGTCCACAGGCCATCCACCATTTAAAGGTAGGGCACAGTGTCGGTTGTGCGCCGAGTTACGGATCTACGAAGCGGTATTTCTGTCTTAGGTCACCCCCCCCCCCCTCAACCCCTCATGTGAAGGTCAATGCTTGGGGGGGGGGGGGTGATTGACGTCGACGCCGTGTGGGTGTGGGGTGGGGAGGACAGGGGGTTCATTCATGCCGTCCGGAAGAAAACCAATCACAGCATCGATAAACATTCACGCGACAATAAAACTAAACACAACAGAATAATTTAAACCTTCGCGAAAGAAAAGGTCGGGAGGTGGTGTATTTTTACCCTTCGCAAAGTAGGCCCTTCTAGTTGAGAATAGGCCTACTTTTCTATGCCAAGTTGGCCCTTCCAGTTGAGAAAAGACCTACTTTTTATGCCAAGTTGGCCCTTCTAGTTGAGAATAGGCCTACTTTTCTATGCCAAGTTGGCCCTTCCAGTTGAGAAAAGACCTACTTTTTTACCCTGGAAAACTGTTCCGTGACAGATCAAAACCCTGTCACTAGAATTGATCTTTTTATTGTGATAAATGTTACCGAAAGTATTGGCTCGAGTGTTAAGCGCGCGACTCTGATTCGGGAGGTCCCGGGTTCAAATCCCGTCGAAACCGGCAAGGATTATATGGGCAAGGAAGTTCCTAATTTACATTGTTAGACGAGGGAGCGAAGCGACTGACTGAGTCTAACAATTCATGTCAAACGGTACTTGATCCTTATTTTGTCGGTGAGTAAGTGAGTGAGTGAGTTCCCTCCAGAACGGCCGAACCGCTGACCAGATTGCGCTGAAAATTTAAACAGACATCCGGTGCAGTTAACATTACGACCAAAATCCGTTCCGATCTAAAATTACAAGAAACAATTAATTGAAAATTGGCTGAGAATATCAATTATTATTATACAATATTATATTAATATAAATAATAAAAAAAAGAATAACAAAAAGTAAAAAAATCTGATTTGATAATGATATATTATTATTTTACGGAATAACACAAAATATCAGCTCTTTTAATTAAAAAGTAAAAAAGTGAGAAAATTCTGTTCTGTTCCTCCTTAATTTTAATTAATTTCTTTCATTGATAATAATATATTCTCATTTGTCTTCCACATTATACACTTTAATAATGAGATCCAAAGACATATCGGGGGCAAGACGAGTTATCAAGCGTCTAGAGCCTCAAGTAGCCTATACGGGATGACCCCCCCTTGATCTGTTGCTGAGCTAGTCAAGCTTAATTCAGTTTTATATCTCTGTAATGATAACTACCAACTTTGCTATAAAACTCAGTCAACTGGATCAATTAGTTTACCCCAATTAGTTTAATTCACGATGACGAGTGAATGAGTTTCTTCGAGTGCGGGTGGTGTCTGTGAGACAACTGTTTCCCGGGAAGACGTCGGTTTGATACCAGTCGCCGGTAACTATGTTGAGGTTGAACATTCAAACCAATCTAAACACAACCTCTTACATCTTGTTAGTACTCAAGCTTTTCAATTGTCGAACACCGTTCTACAATAAACTGATAAAAGTAAAAAGAAAATGACTTTGGACAGTAGATTGTGACTGGGCGATTTCAGAAATAGATGGCAGGTATCATACATAACCTCTCCCAGAAACGCAAATAAACCTGGCTGTGAAATAAAATTTAATGTCTGATAAACTGTTTCACAATACATATAATAATTATTTCGTTATAAACAGACACGAAATAATGAGAATGTAGTATAAGGAAAAGTCAGTAGAATTACTGTAAAAATGATAAGCCATTGGTATTGATTTAGATGATTCAAAAGATAAGGTCGATAATGATAATTAATAATAATAATAATAATAATAATAATAATAATAATAATAATAATAATAATAATAATAATAATAATAATAATAATAATAATAATAATAATAATAATATTAATAATAATAATAGTAATAATAATTATAATAATAATAATTATTATTATTATTATAAGACGAGGGAGCAAAGCGACTTCTGCGGCGATTATTCTGTGATTCTTTGTGCGTGTGTGTGTGTGTGTGTACATCGAAAATCAGCCAAATCGCTGAACAGATTGCGCTGAAATTTTAAACAGACATTCGGTACGAGTTTACTGAGAACTGCTAAAAACAACATTTAAACCAACAAGAAATAATAAATTGAAAAATAGACTGCGAATGGTTAAGAATTATTTTGACGACAATGGTTTGTTTTTTAATCACAAATTTTTGTTTGTTATTTGCCTGGCCGTGAAAATGCAGTACCCAAGGTGTATCGAATCTTGCACGCTCAAGGTACCCCCAAATTCCGCTATTTTCACGAATTTTGTACTGGATATGTTTTCCATAGTTTTGTCACAGATGATAGACTTCACTGCGTTATATGCATTTCAAAACATGGTTAATAATTTTAAACATACAATCCAGAAATTACAAAATCTTTCACGACCAAGGGATTGAACCCACGTCTCCACACATTTCGGGTATAGGGTCGCCTTATCCAACTAGAGTAGGGTAACGTCAAAGTCGTTGTTAGACGAGTGCGCGAGACAGCGGAGCCCGTCCGTACTGGCTTTTGGCGACACTACGGTCGTCCTAGTGTGTCGGCGCGGTTAACGCGGACGGCGTGCGGTAACCTCGGTCATGTGTTGATTACCCGGAACAGTTGTATCTAAGTTTGATAATTATATATGTATAAATAAAAGGGTTTTAAGTTTAGTTGGTATAAGGGTGCGTCAACTGTGTAAGGCCATATAATGCGCCACTATAGCCTATGATAGGCCAGGGAGATCTTAGGTAGGGGGAAGAAAGGGAATTTCGGGTACTCAACACATGGCTCACTCACTCGTTTAACGACTTTGGCGTTTTCCTAGAAAGTAACAGGATTTCCCATTCAGTGAATCATGTTTTATACTGGAAAAAGGTACATTATTCCAAATTATAATTTTTGAAATAAAATGCACATCACAGTCGTCATTCTATCATCATAGTCAAATTTACCGTTTTCCGGCATGAAAAAATGATTGAAATAGCAGATTTTGAAAGGCGTTTGGTGGAGGTGCCGGGTAGAGTGAGAAAAGTTGAAACTCCATAAGAAAAGCATTGTTGGTGGAGGTGCCGGGTCCTTACTTTATTTTATTCTTTCTGCGTTATGCATCCAGTTTAATTACGGAGGGAGGTATTATTGCTGTAGTATTTTTTTAAGTATAGCACACATGTCGGTGAAATAATTAAGTGTGTTTAACAAATGAAGGTCAGTGTACTATAAGCAACAAATCGCATCTCAGTACTAATTGCACTTGCTCTACATAATAAACAGAGTGGACATTCATAAACGCATAACTAGGTTAACGCCAAAGTCGGTTTGATCAGACGAGTGAGTGAGCCATGTGTTGAGTACCCGGGAACATTCTCTTTCCTTCCTACCTTAGGCCTCCCTAGCCTATCATAGGCCAGAGTGACGCATTGATATGGCCTTACAGTTGACGCGCCTTTGTACCGACTAAACTCAAAACTCTATTATTTATACCTTTATTAGTATCAAACTTAAATGCAAAAGATTCCTGGGCACTCAACTCATGACTCGCTCACTCGTCTAACAACGACTTTGGTGTTTTAATAATAATAAAAAATAATAATAATAATAATAAAAATAATAATAATAATAATAATAATAAAAAATAATAATAATAAAAAATAAATAATAATAATAATAATAATAATAATAATAATAATCTAAATCTAATAATAATAATAATTAATAATAATAATAATAATAATAATAAGTAAAAATGAAATTTTTGTGGGGAACCTGTTAATCCCCGAGGGATACCGGGGTGTTTAAGAGGATTAATCCTATTTTTACGAGTCAGCGGCTTTTTTGACATTGTATTGTTTATCATGAATAGCACTTCTTTTGTTTTCTTTTTACTTTTTTACTTTTCACCGGCTTTTTTAAAATGGGAATAGACGATTTTTAGAATCGAAAAACGCCCTCTGTCCCTCAGACGGGAAAAGAAAAAAAATATATTGTCATCGGTGAAATGGATTCCCCCCCAAATGCTGCTTGCGATATAGAGGAAAAAAACGCGTGAACCCCCCCCTGCTCTTGTAAAGGGTGTGTTTTGCTGCAGCTGAAGCATCTATTGTTAGAAGGCGGGACTTGTTGACCTCCAAACCAGAAGCCGATGTTTAAAAATAATTTGTTTACTGACCGAGAGTCTCACAAAAACCCCAGTTTAAAGGTCAGCCGGACAGTTTATGGGGTATCCCAGTTGTGGGTACTTGTAAGGGGGGGAAAGGGGGTTATTCGAGACTCGCTAGCCCCACTAGAGGGGCGTGGCACTTTTTGTGATTTCTGGTGCAAGGGGCCTTTTCAGGATAACAATTGAAGGTATCCCAGGATTTTTCCATATAAAAAATTTTAATAAACGATAAATTCAAAGTTTCGTTATGGAAGCGGAGATCTCAAGTCAAACAACCGTGCAAATCGTGATAAAATCATGAAACAATGGTCAGTTTAGTAATATGAACACAATTCAAAGAGTAGCCCTACATATAAATTTCTTGTCTCAGTTCCACCAAATGTTTGTTTTTATATGTGAATATTAAAAGTAGTAAAAGTCCATGGTCCAAGTTTAGGTAACGCTAGTCAGACCCATGGTACAAGGATATCTCTGTGTGGCTAGGTATGACACTGCGCATCTCCGCCGCGAGTGTGACGTCAGCCCGATCTCGTTCATGTGAATCAGATAGCGCCCGGCCGTATAACGCCACACGTGTTCATTGCTCCACTCTGTATTTCTCAAGTTATTTGATGGATCGCGACTGGGTTTTCAGTATACGAACATTATTGTTCATTGATACTGTGCTAGTACTAGCGAGTAGTGACAGCTAGTACTAGCGAGTAGTCTTTCAATTATTGGAATGGTTTTCATTAGAGCGAATCTCAACTTGCATATACATTCAACTTCCAAATCAATAACAGATTCAAGTGCCCCGTCTCATCAAGATATCTCGGAGCAGTGTGTAATCAGTAGTCTTGGTGGAACAGTGTCGTGACCCTGGTCCAGATATTATCTTGCTCGTGAAAAGTTCGCTCAATTTTGTGTCAAACATATATTTGCGTGAATGAAATTCTCTTCATGTCGCAGTTTTAATAGCATTTTAGACAATTATTGTTAGTGGGTTTAGTTCGGACGTATGGATGTTAAATGGATGTACAACGCCAATCAGTGTATTTGATATTAGGTCTACTTTTTGTTTTGGCGTGTCGCAAATGATAATTTTATTGTGTATAAGTTATAGACCCTCGACGATACATTTGGGCCTGTTCCCACTAATTAGTTTTCTTATAAGGGATATGTCACGAAAGTATCGCATTAATTAATCGAAAAATCGTAAATGTACAATATTCATGATAAATATTTCTGCAATTGTACCTAAAAACTAGGCAATTCTAAGTTCAGAGATTTCGAATGCAAGGGCAGTGCACTAAAAAAAGGGCTATTTTTTACCCAGCACCATCACCAAAATAGATTAACGCTGAACGATTTTGTGTCTCCTTTCCGACTATATGTGGACTGTGAGTAGAGTATTGTCACGGTGTGGATGCTGGCTGGTACTGTTAGTTCCTACCAACTTCTTTATATGGAAAGAAGGAAAACCATAAGGAATAAAATATGTGAGGTGTATTGAGTTCTTGGAGTCTGGTCTGGGCGTAGCCCCAGCCGCCGGAGGAAATCTTTTTGGGGGGGGTATTATTGATCTCAAGATGGCAATCTGAGGTATTATTTTGAAAGGATAAAGAGTCCATAGGTTTGGTTTATTAATGTACAAACACTTCCTGGCTATATGAATATATTTGTAAATTGATGAATTATTTATTAACGTTACGAGATAAAGTCACTTGATATGATATGAGATGATGGGAATCCAGCGGTTAGGATTTAGCCATCCCCGGCGGGGATACCTTTCAGTAAAACAGAGCCAGGGATGAAACTACCAGAGGGGGAACTCCCCCATCCCCCCCATCAATTCGCACCCTGAGAACAGGTATCAATTATTTGAAATTATGTTATAGACATTACACTGTTCTTAAAGCACAAAAGAGAAGAACAGTAATATGTGCAAAACAAAGAACAAAGGACAAAAAGTAAACATTGGTAAATAAACACAAAATCAGTTTAAAAACATTTATTTTTTATTTACTTGGTCGTTAAATGTTCCATTTGGTGGAAATAACAATAGTTATTTTGAAAACTAGACAGAAATTACAAAATTCTACTTCATCGGTGAGTGTCACAACAATGTCTAGATTGTTCTACGGAACGTTTGCCTTAGCTGCGTATATCTCCGAATAGAACCTGAGTCCCTTGTTCTTCTGGCTGGTCAACACTAGATTGACGTACTGATCCCCAACACCACCGTGGGCGATCCTGGGGAAGCCGCCCGTACCGTCCTCGAACCTGTCCAAAGCCTTGATGCAGGTGAATATATCGCTGGCAAACAAGGACAAACCGTGGGACGATTCGACGAAGCCGTCCGGGTTCGGCTCGTAGCACTCGGCGCTGCTCCAGAACGGCTCGCCGAGATCTCCGGTGCAGTTGCCCTCGACGAGGTCGTGTACTGAGTCGGCGAGGCGGGGGAGGTGCTGGGGGCAAGAGGCGGGTTAGAAGCACGTCTGTCCACGGCATACACGCACCCACACACACACACGCACGCACACACACACACACAATCACGCACAACTCGCTCTCACAGTAGTCGAGTCGCCGAGACGGGAGGCTGGGCAAGCGGGTTAGAACACGTCTGTCCACGAGCATACACGCACACACACAAACACGCACACACCAACACACACACGAGCATACACGCGGACTGATACGACAAACCGCACACTACCGTAGTCGGTGCTGCGAGTTA
>JAMZAV010011646.1:0-20311 GCA_024449915.1 Sweltsa coloradensis | reverse complement strand
ATTGACTTGCACGTTTTTACAAGAAGAAAATTTGAAACACACGTTCAGGCGCTCAGGAATCAAAAGGTGGGGCTACAACTTCATATTTCACATGGACTTAAGGTAATGGTGATGTTTTGCTTTCTAAAGAAAATTGAAAAAGTTAGCCAGAATCGAGAGAAATAAAGTTTTAATATACGTTTTTGACTTTTTGTGCGATATTTTCGTGCCATTTGGGCCAATTCTGACCAAACGGGTGGGGCTACAACGTTCAATTATACATGGACATTAAGGTTATGGTTATGTAGTACCTTTTTGAAAGAAAAAGTGGAAAAATTTAGCCAGAATCCATAGAAATAAAGCTTTTAATACAAGTTTTTTACGGTAAATAAAACCAATTGACAAGAAACAAAAGAAACTTGACAACATTCACCTACAATGCTGTAACGAAATGCCCTCTAGCTAATTATTTTGATGCCCGTATAACTATAATAAATTTTCCTATAGGGAAATAAGGGTAATTTAAAATCGATTAATGGGAGTATTATTGATTTATTCAATAATTAAATTATTAAAATATAGTAATAAAGTCGCTTGCCATCATATTTGATAAGCAAATGATCAATTGAGATGCTGTAATCAGGCATTCCAATCAATGGTTAATCAAGTGAATTAAGGGTAGTAAATGAGAGTTTTTGGTAAATTAAACAAGCTCAATATATAGGTCTTGTAATGACGAATCGAAATACGTTTGATTTGGATCAAACCAATGTTTAATAAGAGGGTAATTGAAGATATTGTATGAAATCTTGGCTATTCGAATAGCATTAGGTTAAGAAATCATGGACATTATCTCGCTTGGCTAAACTCGCCCCGTCTGACTGTCGCCATATGGCGTACGTGGGAATGCACAAGGGCGTACGTGCAGTTTTGGAGTAAACAACTAGGAATGTTGGTCGTGAAGAGCAAATAGGTGTTCAAAGTTAGATAAATATCATGAACAAGGTCGTGGAGACCAGGGCTAAAATGACCAATGTTTAGTGTTTTATACTTATGAAGGAACTATACGTGGGGTCGAGGGTGGGAGAGAGCCGCACCTGACAGCTTGGATACTTAAGGGAGGCAGGGCCTAAATGAGAGAGAGTCTTCCCTGAACAGTGCACGGAGGTGTTAGTCTTGCGTTAGTCTTGTGAAATCGCTCCGAACATGGGGTAACGACGAGTGGTTATAACTATGAGGCTAGTGTGATTTATCCACTACTCGACTAATTAAGACAGTGAAATGTGCGAGTACCCGGTTTATTCTATTGGAAAGTGATTTTAAAACTTGTCAGTCAAATGTATTTCGGAGTGAAACAAGCGTGTTCGGAGGGGAAAGGTAACGAGAGCCACAATGTGTAATTGCAGTGTGTGTTATCCATCAACGTAAATTTGATGATAATCACTATCACTTTGTTGTCATCGGAACCAGCTCAAAACGACCAGCTATTCACGTCGTTCTCCGGAGCCCGTGCACCCCTATTCACCGTAACAACGCCCAACCCATGAAGATCAAGACGCCGTACCCCCCTCCCCCCTACAACATCGCCAAGAAGACGACAAATAGATGAGTACAAGGACAATTCAAATTAATCTTTTAATCTTTAAATTCATGTAATTAAGTAATTAATCATAATATTTTGCATGACCTCAGAATGGAGAGTAGAAGGATAATAATAAGTGGATAGATTATAAATAACTGAGCTCAGTGAGGTAGGTAGGAACCTGTTGATTCTCAATCGTTAACAATATACAGGACAATGGAAACTTTAACTATTTTATCATTGTAGAATTTGGATTACGGTACCTATGCTTCCTAAATCATTAGGCCTGTAAGAGAGATATTTAATTATTAATATTAATTGAAGGAGTAAAAAGCAGTGCCAGCATCAGAGGCGCTGGGGGAGCTGTCAGAAAGTAAGTTTGTTTATCAACTGTTTTTTTTTTTATTAATTTGGAATCTCGTGACTCTGGGCTGAGCTAGGCAACACCGGCATGATCGATCAAATCACATATATTTAATTATAGATTTGCATCTCGTAGGGTTCAAATTAGGTTACAATGCGTAGGCAGCAAAACAAAGCACTTGCAAAAGTAAAGATATCCCACGCAAACTAAAACCTTTAAAAAGCTCATCCATCAACGCGGCGGGACTTTAGCGTTTTCCTAGTAAAAACATCAGTAGCACCGGGTGAAGTGAGTAAATATACACCGGTACAGTACTTGAGTGGGTGACCACTTGGGAACACCACGTGTAACCTTGTTGGCAAAGGGGGTGAAGCAAGATTGTCAAAGTGTGCCCCCGATAGGAAATGATCTTCAACTTTCACTCTTAGTCACTCTGCGGAGAACAATGTACAAGTTTCTGGTATTGGATTTAAAAAATATATAGCCTACCGTACCGAATATACACGACGGCAAAAACTAAAACGTTGATACATCCTAAGAAAATTCAGATTCTTGGTAGGCCTAGGTACTATGCTCGCATGTAATATTAAGTTAGAAGGTAGGCAAACATTTTCAAAAATTATTCTGGCATAACGTAGGCCTAATATAAATTGTATGGAAACTTGAAAATGTTGATAATTTCTTCACGTAACACAAATATACTAAATAGTGTTTGTGGTTGGGGAAAGGCGAGAGGAGACCAACAGTTACCTTAAAGGATGTAGGTAGCTGCTCGAGACGAGGTGCACAAATATTTATTTACAATTAATACAAATAATAGGCCTACAAATAATACAATTTTTTTGTATTATTTGTATTTTTATTTGTATTTTTATTATTGTATTACTAATTGTAAATAAATATTTGTGCACCTCGTCTCGAGCAGCTACCTACATCCTTTAAGGTAACTGTTGGTCTCCTCTCGCCTTTCCCCAACCACAAACACTAACCTAGCCAATAGGCTCTATCTAAACCAAAAAAATATATAGGCCTACTAAATAGCTATTTTCAAGGATTTCTCAGGATTTTTTAAACTTATCTCCCAAGGATAAAAATAGTTAGACTTAGGCCTACTTGGTGGCAATCCTGTTATAAACATTTTTTATAGCCTAATTAAAATATTCTGCAACAGTATAAAATAGCCTACATGTTCTAGGTCTAATAAAAATGATTTAACTTTGAGCTTAAATATTTCTTTGTTAAAAGTGGGCATTAGAGCTAGGGTACATAGAAAACACATACCAGTACTGGTAAGTGGTACCGGTACCGGTAACTCAAGTGTTTTTTTTTTGTTGGCCATGCGGATGCCCGAGGTTGCTTTTAAACTTCGGTGTTCGAGTGGGAAGTGGCTAAGCGACCACAGCTAAACCGCTGGCATTTTAGTGAGTCGTGGATCACAAAAGGTTGAAGACCACTGGCACAGCCTAGATACCAAGTTTTCCTATACTAGGTAGGCCTATCTAGGCCTTGTTCCAGTAGGCCCCGCCCTACCTAGTGTTGGGACTTGAAAATTTTCATATTGAAAATTTTCAAGGGCCGTGCTTTGAAAATTTTTAAGTTTTTATTTTTATTATGTTGTTTTATTATGCAGTTGCCCAGTTGGTATTTGGTATTTAGAATTTGGCTAGCCTCTTGCACAGCAATAGGCCTAATGCATGCTAGGGCCTAGCCTAGGTCTAGAAGTTTGTCAATGTGGGAGCTAGGTCACATTGCAAATACGAAGCCTGCAAATGAAGGTCTAGCTAACTTATTATTTTTTTGTAGGTTGTATAGGCAATAGTCCGGTTAGGCCCTAACCAGATAAAATCCATCTTTAATGAGCACAACTGAGGGTTAAGTGGAACTTAAATGCCAGAGGGTAGTGGAATGGAAAGACCGGGACAAACATTACTTTGGTGTGCGGTCTTCGCATCCGATTAGTCTGTCTGTAGGTACCGGGTACCGTATTGTTTGTAGTGACTATAATCTAGGCTTTCCCTTAACCACCCGAAACGTTGGGTGTATTTTTTAACATTTTGATATAATAGGCCTATGTTTTATGTTGCTTTTGTTTCCATCATTCATGTTGGATACTATCCCAATTCAATACCGGTACCTACTCAACACTTTTGTCTCAACGATTATTTTTATAATGTATGTAGGTAGGCCTATTTGCAAATTGCAAGAATAAACTTAGGGCTAATCAACAAGATATTGCATATTAGACTTATTCCACCTCAGCCTGAGTCCCACTGTAGGCCTACATCCTTGATAGAAATGAATTATTTTTATTTATAATATGGTAAAATACAGTTCAAATAACAGATTAACAAACCTTGAAAATCTTCATGAAATTTTCCAAGATTATTTTTTTTCATGAAAAATCCCATCACTAGCCCTACTTAAGAGTCGGAAGCAGGGCCGAGCGCTTTCAAATTTTGCGGTGACTACCTAAACTAAATCGTCCGCTATCGGTAGCTCTGCCAATACAGTTGCGTCTTCTCCCCTTGGGTCCTAGGCTACCCGCATTACCAGCCACGTTTCAAATTTCCCCGCATTCCACATCCGTATTATTGGTGGCGAGTTGGATGATTTCATGCGACTGACTGCCACATCCGAAGTTTTTAATGACAAAATAAATAATTATAATGTACATCTTGTGAAAAGAGACGTAAATTACACTCTAGAAATATCGACAGAACGTTTTATAACTATTAAAAGTGTCCTAATAGTCATGACAAATGTTTACGCTTATCGCAAGTTATCGTGCATCTGTATAAATATCACTCTAGACCGCACGTTTACCGTGGTCATTGTTGGCCGAGTGGTTAGAGCTCTTGTTTTGCATGCGAGAGGGACGTCGGTTCGAGCCCCGTTAGGAAAACTTTTTTACTTTTTTTTACTCATTCCATTATTGTTGTTCACTTATAATTTGTGACGGAAACAATTTTTATAACTTTCCAGTGCAAATTACTCTAATGGCGAAGGCTTTCTCGCATCCGTGCAGCGGCAATCGGCAAGTTATGAAAGTTGGACCCCTACCGGCGGTAGAACAAGATGACATTATACTTTTTAGAAAGCCTAATTCAAAATACATACCATAAACCGTATACGAAAAGAATCCGCCTTGTTCTACATGCCGTTTTGAGCGCGCCGCGACGCTTCCGCATGACGTTTCACCCTTTTGATCCTTGTTCTAAATCAATAACTTTGTACGATTATTTAGAAGACGAATCGACCGTTCCAGTGAATACCCACATTAAAAAATAGTTTAGAGTATTTAAATTGGTCTAAAACGCAAAAATGTGACATTATCAATTTTACTTTGATATTCAATGCCAATTTACGAAAACGTTTGAAAACATATTGTTGGTTTATCAGTCTTAAAAACATGCTGTCACATGTGTTATAATACTTCAATGCACAGATAGTTATACGAAGTCGCTGAGATAGTGCATGACATGCGTTTGTTCGGCCGCGCGTCTTATTTACTTCCGCTGTCGCGCAGAGTACTACTATTCACTGTGAGGTCCGGGGGCCAAACCGAACACATGTAACAGACAAATTGGCAATAAAACTTCTAACATAATTTAAATATGTAATAATTTGAATCAATTACTTAAATTTTCTGACACATGTCACGTCAAATATTAATTTATTATGTAGCACGTAGGCATGTTAAAGTGTGCATGACATTCTTGTATGGCTTCTACTGGAACGTAATCTAGGGCGACGGTCGTTCGCCCGCAGCCAAGCTAGGCGATGGCTAACTCGACCCTGTTTACTCCCACCCGAGTTGGGGGGTTTTCAGCTATCTGCACACGCCGCCCCGAAAAATTTACAATCTTGAAACTCGGTGTATGACCTGATATGTGGTTCATGATCTACAAAAAAAAAAAATCAGCCCGATCCGATAACCAGTTCTGTGTTAAAATATTGCGTAAAATCGACGAAAAACTTCCGGCTTGCTGGGTGGGTGGGTAACTAAAGTTTATCTATCCTTGAGATACAAAGTGACCATCCGCGGACGAGACCGGGACCGGTCGTCCGCACGGGAAAAGCGAGGGAAGGTTACGGGACGTCCCGTGTCTGGGAAAGTCACGGGACGTCCCGCACGGGACCCGCGAGGGAAGGTTAGACTGCGGGAAAGCCCAAAAATGTTTGTTGGGATATCATCTACTCCATGAAATTAATGTTCGATCATGTTATAACAATAATATGGAATCGAATTTGGTGAATACTATTAGGGGTATATAATACGATCCAGTCATAGTGCTATAAAAAGAATATTATCTTGATTTATATCTAGGTGCCAGTTAGGGCGCCGCAGCCAAGCCGCGGTGCGCTATACACTCAGGCACCTTATACAGCAAGCAGATTTGAGGTGATTTTTTTAGATCTCATTTCTTTTGAGTGTGTAAGGTTTGGCTGTATTTTTACAAGTTTTTGTTATGTGTGGGATAACAAACACGCAAATTATCTCTAAGCACGGAACAAACAACAATAAACGTTGTGTACTGCTACAGTAGCATACAACCAGACGGACTTTAAATTCCAAATTGTATTTACAGTGTTGGCCACACTATTCAGTTTTAAAAATTCCATCAATGAAGCCGCTCTGTTTTAAAGAAATTATTATATTTGTGATGCAAGACTGCGATGCAGCTTTGTTCCTGCATTTATTTGCTGTCGATTGACAAAAGCTGTAACGAAATGTTCAATTGACCTGAAAATATAACATAGCATTTATAAAAACTTACACAGCTAAATCACCAAGACATTTGTTGATACCTACATGGCCGAATGGTAAAGTATGAGCGGTTTGGCGCTTATATATCTCACAATGTGCTCGTCGCGACAGCGGAAGTAAATAAGACGCGCAGCCGAACAAACGCATGTCATGCACTATCTCGGCGACTTCGTATAATTATCTGTGCATTGAAGTATTATAACACATGTGACAGCATGTTTTTAAGACTGATAAACCAACAATATGTTTTCAAACGTTCTCGTAAATTGACATTGAATATCAAAGTAAAATTGATAAAAAGTCACATTTTTGCGTTTGTGCACAAACACTATAGTGACATATTTTTATTATATTTTGTTCCCCGAAAAAGTTCAAAACTTCCTAAATGAATATAAATTTGTATCATAAGACTTATATTATTTCTATTATGGTAAGTTATCAGCATTTGTAAGGTAGCGTCAAAAATGTATAGGCCTAACGATTTTTACGTTTTCACACACGAGCGCGACCCGGCACCTCCACCAAAATCATTAATAATACTCGCAAACCCCTAGAGAAAATGAATTATCTTCTTGGAAGTGGAAGAACTTTTTCATTGTTTTTACTATAAGTATTATCAGAGGAGCATATTTTTATAAAACATTATCTTTCCATGCACGGTATAGTTAAGAAAATACCAGGTCACTTTCTCACTAAAATTGCAAACCGGTACAAAAACGTAATTTTTATTAGTTTCTTGGGACACCGGTACAAGTGTTATGAAAACGGTACTGTACCGGTCAAACCGGTGGTCACCTGATTTATTCTTCACTACATAATATCATGCGATAATAAAATAATGTCAACATAATTACTTATAGTTAATTTCTCATGATACATCAAGCAAGCGGTGGATGCAGTGCTTTTCAAAACAGATTTCCTAGAAACAAAAGCTACCTTCTTTTGTTTATTTTGTTTACAATCTGTACCTAGTTCCCAAGATACAATGCTTTTTATTAAATTTGCTACGGTTACTGTCGTCATGTTACGAAAATTATATGAACATAAAAACAAAGTAAGTTTCACTGGTAAGGGTCACTGGTAGGGCTCGACATTTGCGTTTGACGGGGTAGGCCCTACCTCACGATGGCGATATCAGACTGTGATTACGTCAAAGCTGCCGTTATCGGCTTTCGTACATGCGATCCTAACGCACAGACGCGGAACTCTGTGCAGCCATCAAATCCCATTTTGGGCCTACTTCTGAGCCGTTTTGTGTAACTTTTACTGATGTAATTTAACGATTATGACCATAATTATGGTTCAACACAATATCAAATTTCCCCACAGTGTTCAGAATAGTAAAATTACTACCGCGCTGTCATGAAAATGGATATTACTTATTTCAATGCAGTAAAGTTCATCATCAAGTTCCAAAGTTATCATTTTTTTCCGAAGCAATAACCGACCAAAGAAAAAAATAGACAAATCCGATGTGTTCAAAATTTATTTTTGAGTATGGTTGAATTTTTTCATAATAATTTGATCATAACTGTAGAGCTTGTTATTTTATTCTAACACTCTGCAGCCGCGCCTGAAACCTGTCTATGCATTAGGCTCTTAATAGCAAGATAAAGGTATAAAAAGACTTGCAGAGATGGCCTATAAATTACTGGATGAGCGTAGAGAAGATTCCATTTCACTACACTGGAGAAAAAAAATCCGGAATGTTTTTCTTTTTTTTCTGTTTGTATTATTGTGTGTCTGTTAGCACGATTCCGGCTAAACCGATAGGGCCTACTCCAATTGCGATGAAATTTTATGGAGGCCTTCGAAATCTCTGAACCAAGAACTGCCACGTTTTTGAGCGCAATCGAAAAATTATTTCTCATAAAAATCGCGATTTTACGATTTTTTTCGATTTTTAAAACATTTCTTCAGCTTATAACACCTAGACTAGGCCTACATGCTTTATCCGATTTTAATAATTTTTTCACAGAAGCTTAATTTTATGAATTAAGGTATTCGTGTCAAATTTGAGCGCAATCGAATAATTATTTCTCATGAAAATGTCAATATATTACGACTTTTCCTTTTTTAAATTACGATTAGGCCCCCAATTAAAAAATAATTAAAATTTAAGTTAGTTTTTTATTTTATTTAATTTAATTTAAAAAAAATCTTCAACTTAAGGCTATTCCAGAGCACTCTTACCGATATTTTGAAAGTCAACGGAAAATGGCTAAAAGTTGGTTGGATGAAAGATGAACTTGAATAAAAAAGGAAAAAAAATAACTTTTTTTTTGGACGGGACAAAAGCTCTATTTTGGCCATTATATGCAAATTTTGGGTCATTACGGAAATGAATGTTTTGGATGCAATATTTAATTTTTAGCTATGATTTTTTTTTTATTGCTTCAACACACCTTTGTCTCTGGACTGAGTATAAGGGAAAAGAATTTTCTGAAATAACGTTCGACGTACGATTTTTTTTGTCACATGGTACAAAAAAGAGTTTTGAACTGGAACACGAAAAAAATCGTTCATCAAAAGTTAGGTTATTTCATAAAATTAGTTTCCCTTGTACTCAGTCCAAAGACAAATGTGTTGAAGCAATAAAAAAAAATCATAGTTAAAAATTAAATATTGCATCCAAAACATTCATTTCCGTAATGACCCAAAATTTGCATATAATGGCCAAAATAGAGCTTTTGTCCCGTCCAAAAAAAAAGTTATTTTTTTCCTTTTTTATTCAAGTTCATCTTTCATCCAACCAACTTTTAGCCATTTTCCGTTGACTTTCAAAATATCGGTAAGAGTGCTCTGGAACAGCCTTAAGAATGAATTTTTCACAGAACAACAAAAAATCCGCATACCTAACACATGGCAGCTCAATGCACCAATTACGCTCATCCAACAAGACTTAAGCGTTTTCCTAGTAAATACTCACAGAAAATGGTCACATACAGTTCTGAGATTTATCTCTGTCTGCCATTGCATACCCAGTCCCTGAATAGAAGATCTGGGCATCTCCATCCAATTCTGAAAAAAATTATGTAGATTAGGACTAGGCCCTACACTTAGGCTACTTAGATAGGGCCTACCCAATACGATTTGAATGTACCGTACCTAGTCTTCCTAATGGTAGGCAAACAAATCACTAGGCAAGTAGGCCCTAAGGCCTGGCTATAATAGGCCTAGATAGAATCAAACCAAAATGTCAAGGTGTAGAATTTCTCAAAAATGATGATATGGATGATGATGATGATGATGATTCCCTAAGATTCCTTGTGAAAGGTTAAGCACTTTGAAATCTTGATCAAACAGCCTAGGCTATGCCAAGTAGACCCTTTTGCCTACCTACAGAAATTACAGCATATGAAACATGTACATCAGTGTTCTCCCCAGAAAAAAATGTTCACTGGGTATTTCATAAACATTGCCGGGTACTCGCGGGTAGGGCCAGAGGTTTTCGAAGCCCTTTTAAAGTAGCTTACTTTTGTTGGTTAGTGGTATGAAGTAGGCCTATAAACATTTCAAATTTGATTGAAATCATAGTCTTAAGTCTATTTTCACCTTTGTAATGTAGGCTTGTGAATTACTGTAGTCCTATTGCTACAATGAGTACAATAGGCCCATATAAAGGTGATGATATTATTCTTTTAGTGGTTATTATCTAAGATTTGTAGGTTTACAATTACTACAACTTGAAACATTGTTATATTTGATGACTTCATTTTTATTACTTTAAAATTTGTCCTAGCAATCAATAAACTTGGAAAATTGCTAAAATTGTTCACTTGTGTGTGCTCCTTGTGTGCAGTTAATGTTCACGATCATAGCGATGATTGCCATTTTGCCAACTTATGTGTTTCGTTCAAATGCATTCCTTGTCGGGTTCTATAGGCAGGGTGAATAGCCACTGATGGCGCTAGTGAATTTACAGTCAGCGCGCACAAGCGGCAGCTGCCCGAACCATATTGGTGAATAACAACTTCTCACTAGGCCTTTACCATTATGCAGTACGTCCGATAGCGTCCCAATATAATCATAAAAATAGTATTTAAAAGTGTGCGTGCGTTCTACAATGCACCTAAATGTTTTAATAAAGGATTGGAAACTGGCCATTGAAGCAGGTCATGTGACGTGACGGAAATTAAGTCGGGAAAAATAAACAGCGTACGAACTGCCAAGTTGTGAGGCAGACATCTGTCAACTTGCCTCCATATGACGTGAAAGTCGATGGAAGTATATTAAATTGTTTTATCTATGTCAGTGTCACTATAAAATTGATGCAATCACGGTTTGAAAGACTGACTAATCGTTCAATAAAATGTAAGCCTGGCCGCGGCCTACGCCTAGCTAGACTGGGGCATACTGGGGCCTACAGTTCAAGGGGAACTGTCATGTCATGTCATGCCCTGCGATTGTGATAGGCCTACCGAGTGTACTGTTAGCCTGTGGAAGTAATTTTGACTTTCTGCTCGAAATTAAGTCCCTCATGCAGCCCTAGGGCCTAAGCCATAGGTTTTTACTACCTATTTGGTTGATCTAGGTCTTCCCTTGGCCTAGAGTTTTTGTCAATACTAGGGGCTAGGCCTACATCATGCTAGGGGCCTACAACTTTATTCGCTACCTTAGATGCTGGGCACCTTGTGCAAAACGTTGAAACAATAATCACAGTGCAATAATCCTACACAATTCATTCACAATAAAAACCCTGAAGTAGGCCTAGGGCCAAGCCCAGCTAGCCTACCCCCGAGGGCTAGGCCTAGCCCTAGGCTTTGTTTGCTTAAGTCTGATGAGCCAAGGCCTTGTCCTAGCCCATGAAAAACACAATCAAAATTTGTAACCTACTCTAGGCTTATCACATCATTTCAAAATTATTCTACATGCTAACACTACACTCGGTATCACAATCGTAGGACACGGCATGAGTATGACAGTTCCCCTTGAACTGCAGGCCCCAGTCTAGGTAGGCCTAGCCTGAGCTAGACCGGCGAGGCTTACATTTTATAGTCGGCCTTTCAGACTGCGATTGCGGCAATTTCATCACAGTATATTTTATAGTGAAAACAATTTAATGTACTGACATCGACTTTCAAGTCATATGGTGGCAAATAATAACACTCTTGTCTGACATTAACATGAGCAAAATACAAGCTTTTACGCCAGCTGTGGGCAGCTTCACCAATTTTATGTTAGAATCCGCCGCTACGAGCGCTAGTAGTATCAACGCACGGTGCCTATAGTGATCAGCGAGATTATGTTGTTTACAATCTGTGCTGCAGTTTAGGGATGGGACGTTTAAACGTTTAGTGGACGGTTTGTTTATTAAATTCGCAAATCGTTTAGTAGAAAATTAAATTAAAAAAAAAAAAAAAAAATCATTTTTTTTTTTTAAATTTTTATTGCCGGGCGGCAGGGAATTATCGCCGGGCGGCCCGCCCCGCGGTCCGGGCCTGGACTGCGATTCTATAACTCTGACGGAGTTGGACCCAGGCGTTTTCTACCGTAATCGACTCGGTTGTAAGTGATCGACCCAGTTGAGGTCGATATCGTTGCGATATAATCCGTGGACAACCGAGTCCGACTCGGTTATATTTGTATAAAATGGTGGATGATAAGCCTTGGCCTACACGTAAACACAACCAGATTTTTAACTTTCTCAAACGAATAACAATAGTATGCTCAAAGAAAACCTACCTTTAGTAAGGGCCTACCCCTAAAAGTCCCGTGCGTTCCCTTTTTCATGAAATTATACCATTTAAATCCAATTTCTCCCCGATTGGAAATAATACACACATCTATGTCATTTCGAATATTTGACAACTGACTGCGAATCATTTGTTCACATTTGACCGTCCACGGCCATGTAAATCATACCTTTCGACCTCGACCAACAACAACCGGAACGGTTACTGTTACTACCGAGTCGGTCCCGTGACAGAGTTGAACCCGTGAAGTTACTGAATAGGGGCCCTGGGGAGAACACTGATGTATGCCGGTTTACGATTGACGGCAACGTGGGGAGAAGTGTACGGAGATGTAAACGCGAAAGAAAAACACATAGCATTCACAGCTTAGCGTTTATGATTGACGGGAAGTGAATGGGAATAGAGAACGGAGCGGCAAAGTACACCCGCATTATTTAAAAATAAAGTAAAGACGTAGGCCTACGTATCTCATTAATCACACATTCTAAACCCTTGAGGAATTCCTTGACTCTGACATATTATAAATTTAATAATGACCGTGATCTCTGCTAGCGGTAGGCTTACAAATTATTTTGTAACTGCACATTAAGCATGTTGTAATATAAGATTGTTATAGGCCTACTAATTATTAATATTATAATCATGTAGTACAGTAGGTAGTTAGGGCTATTATTAAGGATTAGGCCTATTCATTCCCTCTCTCCCAAGAGGGGTTATATCTACTGTACATTGTAAAATGGATCGAGTGGAAAATATGAATTATGAAAGTTTGTCAAGTCCCAACTTTGGCGTCTACATTCACGTTCCGTTTGGCAATGTGATTGTCGCGCATGTGCAAATGCTTTGTAGGCTACTCGCCTCGTGACAGAACAAAAAACAAAACAAACATATAACCTAGGGCCTACAACGTCTGCTTAGATAGGCCTATCTAGTCACTAGGGTTTCATTGACGTTTGGGCAATTCCACAGCTAAGTGTCCCTGACTAGAGAAAGTTAAATATTTTTATAGAAATGTATTTCATGAAAATTTAAGTAAATTATATGTTGTGCTTTGGAAATAATTTATAAAAGTCCATAAAATTATATTTTTTCTCGCTTTTGCATGCATTTTAATTTTCACTATACCATTGCAGGTTGGAGAACATTGTAAGAACATATTTTGGTTATTTAATTTTGGGTATGTTTTTAAGCAAAAACTTATTCATTTATACTCCTTTCAACATTTACATGTTGGTATTGACAAGATAATACAAAAATAGTTAAATAATTGTCCGAACTTTAGCCATTTAACTCTTTTTACCAATACACTGTTTCCTAATGTAATTCCGTTCCCAAAAATCAATAATTTTTAAAATATATATGTGTTTGTACACTTAATTGACAAAAAAAAGTAGTTTTCTTCTAATGTTTCACTAAAATAAGGAAGAGTTTAATCAAAAATAGTTTTAAAAATATGTATTTACTCCATATTTCATTGGTAACGGAATTACGGTAACGGAATTACAGAACACTATTGCTTCAAAAACAGTGTTAAATGTTGAAAAAGTAGACTCCCTTGTTACAGTGTTAAATGTTGAAAAAGTAGACTCCCTTGTTTAGTAATCACCCTTTTTTTCATTAGACTATCATTAAGAGTTAGATTTAACCATATGCAAGCATTTTGAAAAATTATCATTTGCTGGGGTAATTCCGTTACCAAGGTTTGTATTCCGGGTTACCGAAAATAAATACCTTAAAAACAGTTTAAATATCAACCAAAATGCCAAACATCCTTAAAGGTTTCAATAATTTGCATTACCCCCATTAAGAGTTAAATTAAACCACATGCAAGCATTATTTAAATGTGTAATTTGCTGGGGTAATTCCGTTACCGGGGGTCGTAATTCCGTTACCGAATATAAATACAGTTTAAACATAGTAAATTTAATTTTTTAATGAAGGTATGTTATTTATGTTTAGTACTATGCTTCTAGATGTTGTAGAAGCTGCAAAATAGATGTTTTTATTGCACAATTCACAGGTTTTTAACAATTTCTAACTAAACCAGGGACACATGGCACTTTCAGCGTAATTCCGTTACCAGTCAAAAACCTGCCTGAAAAACTCATTTAAAATAATTTTAAAATAAAATAAACTTGTGCTAAATTTTGTCATTTGAAGTCCTATGTAAGTCAGTTTATAGAACAGTTATACAAGGTTACCTATTTGAAATATTGTCTTTTGAATGTGTTGTTAGCTCTCTGAAAAAGTAATTCCGTTACCGTGGAATTGCCCGTTTGATTTATTGTTTTATTTGACTAACGAAGTGGCCCCGATTTCCGTCAATCGTAAACGCCTCGCTTTCCGTTTCCACCTCATTCGCGTTTCCCATTCACATCTCCCCAAGTTGACGTCAATCATAAACCAGCCTTTAGCCTAACCTTTTAAAAGGCCTAGGCTAGCGGCCCTAGCCTAATGAAGATGTGTTAGGAAGAGAAAAAGTGCATGGAATCGGAATATTAATCTGAAAACCACTTTGAAACCTAGCCTACTACCCCCAGAGGTGGATCGAGGACCTTCGGAAGGGTGATAGAACCTACTGATACGATCCAGTTGGCACACGTAACATGTTTAAATGGCTTTAGAGTGGGTAGGCCCACCCTATATTAAAATCGCTGAGGCTATTCGACCGTAGCTACGGGAAAATTACGTTTCTCAATTCGTCCGTAGCATGAACGAACATCGGCGGAAATCACCGAAGGTACTCGAACTGTGGGTACGGAAAAATTAGGCCTACGGAAAAATTACGTTAATTCAATAATAACCACTCTGAAAATATACGAATTATGTTATCCGGAGAAAAAAGGTCCGATGGAGCGCTAGTGAGCAATCAGCTGTTTAGCAAGATGGCCGGGTAAAAGGGGATAGCTGCCGTCCACACGCTTGGCTAACATTGCATGGACCCTAGCTTGAAACCAACTTTTTCTGTTGAAAACGTCCAGTTACATAATAGAAAATGATTCAGAACTATAGGTTAATATCTTGTGGTATAATTAAAGTTTAAACATAATTAAAATCTGTAAAGAATAGGCCTAAGTGATTTCATATAGGGTACGTTCTTCCCACGTACTGCATTTCAAATTACTAGCGCCTATGATTTGTTTGCCCTAAAACAAAGAGCATCAATTACTAATCCCAGAGTATAAAATAACCTTGTAGTATAATATGCTAAAGCAAGCGTGGACTAGTAATTTGACAAAATGTTAATGGCCTAGAGCTGTGATAAACTGAGAGAACAGCGCGGAAAATTGACGGCCGCCTAGCTTGGCCTAGGCCTACTGCTTGCCAGTTTCAACCATCCCTAGGTGTCAAATGACTCGGCTAGAAGAAAACTACCTAATAATTTTTGTTACTAAAATATAAATTTAAAAAATAATTAACCAGTCTGTATCCCAAAACTATAAATTTATTTCAATAAATTGGATAGGCTCCGTCAGCTGTGTTGTCTAGGCGTGTTGATCTCGCATTTACAGCCAAGTCGCCTAGGGCCTATTAGACGTGCTAAACTCTGGCTTAGGCCTATTTAATAATATTCTGGCCAGACTTAATTTCGTATGTAGGCCATCACACTCTTTCGAGCTTATTATATTATTTAATGAAGAGCCTCCCGAAATATGTAGGCCCTAGGCCTACTTTGACCCGCACCAAAGCAAAGCTAGGCCTAAAAATCTCGCGTGAACGGCTGACAAAGGCATTTAAATGTGCAAAATGAAGGGCGATGTGAGGTTAAATGCATTTTTCAAACATCTGGTGTAATCTGCTTACATATAAACACAGACATTAATCGGTAGTGTAATCGGCAAGATAAAATAATGTCCCATATATATATGCTTCATTCAAGAACCTGTCAACATTCACTGCCGAGACCCAAAAGTCAAGTTTAGATAATACCTTTCAGGTGGATGGAAATCTATTTGGTTACTGTATTTTATTGCTTTCTAAATTGCAATTTTGGTGAATTAAATATAGGTACAATCATAATATTTCTTAGTATTTTCGTAGACTGACGCGATTCACCATGCGCTTTCCTATCAGGTGGGCGTACCTACCCCGATTCTCTAGTTCCTCACTCACGCGCCAGAGAGCCATACTGTTCCTTGTTCCTCGGATAATTAATAAAGATTGAACACAAACACTACCATTTCACTGTTGCCGGCACGCCATGTTTATTATGACATTACTTAGTAGGCCTAGTAGTAGTAGTAGTTCTCCTCTGCTGTTGACTCATTGTCGGTGGCAGGTAATTCCTTCATATTCGGTGGCAGGTAATTCCTTCATTTTCCTCACTTCTCATTCCCTCATTTTCATTTTCATTCCATTTCCACTTCGCTATCAACTCCCTTTTCTCTTCTCCTTCTTCCCCTCATCCATTTGCTTCACTGATCATCTTCCTTTTCACTTCTCCTTCTATTCCACATTCGAGCAAGGCCTCTTCTTACTTACTTCCTCATGACGTTTGATTCTCTCTCAATCAATAACACTCCCCTCAGTCAGTATTTACCTTTGGCAGCAGCTTAATAGATTTCTTGAACCCAGCCAACTTTTGTCCCCCACTATCCCCTCAGAAAGGCCATTCCAATCCACCACTGTCTTGCAAGGAAGGTGTTCTTTCCCACATCTGGGCCCATATACCTCTCTATACTTCCATGAGTGGTCCCTTCTAGCTATATAGCTAGCCTTCCTTAACTGCCCGTTCATCTCACCCCATCCCCTCATGTGCCCTGGACACCCTATACATCTTACCCAGTCTGTCCATTCTTCTCCTATCTTCAAGCGTCTCCCATCCAAGTTCCCTTACCATACCCTTAACACTGTCATATGTCCTTACTAGTTGTCCATTAATCATTTCCTCCTTCCCCATTTCCTCCTTCCCCTACCAATTTTTTCAATAAAATACTCTACTACCAAACCTTAACGTTGCTATTTAAATCTTAACTCGTTTTTTTAATAAAATACTCTACTTACCAAACCTTAACGTTGCTATTTTAAATCAACTCGTTTTTAACGGAAAAGGATTTCGGGTGCGCCTTTATCGATTGTATCCTAGAACTAGCGCGGCGCAGCACTTTTAAACGCTTTTATCATCTAGAATTGTGTTTGCTACGGGGCCGCATGTAGTGAAATCATTTGCAGAAAAAACATGGACCCAAATAGAATGGTAAAAAAAAACGACCAAACGAAAATTTGAACCGCCGACCTCTCGCATGGAATTCGGACGCGCTACCACTCTGCCACAATGCACTGTGATAATATAAATATCACCAACCCCATTCAATCTTCCTCTACCCCACTTCCCTTAGGAAGTTTCTAATATTATTAAGAGCTTTGGTAAGAAACATTCTTCGGGACTAGATGGCATACCAGGCTCAATTCTAGCAAAATGTCACAACCTTATTGCAGAACCACTATCAGTTCTCATTAATTAATGAATCGTTTGTAGCAGGCATATTCCCATCTAGACTAAAATTGTCAAAAGTTATACCACTATACAAACTTAAAGGGAATAAACAGGACCCTAGCAATTACCGGCCAATATCATTAATCTCATCATTTTCAAAGATTTTTGAAAAAGCCATGTATAATCGTATATCAGAATTTTTAAGCAAATATGAGATAATAACACCTAACCAACACGGTTTCCAAAAAAACAAATCGACCATCACTGCAATTTTCATGTTCTTAAACTCTCTGTATGTAGCCCTAGATCACAGTGAGGTAGCTTTAGGGATATTTTATGATTTAAGTAAAGCGTTTGACACTATTGACCACGCTCGTCTTCTTAATAAACTTGATATTCTGGGAATTAGAGGGAAAGCTAAGGATTGGATACATTTTTTTTATCAGAACGTTCACAGATTGCAGTAATTAACAATACCATCAACGGCACTACAAGCCATCACTTCTCTTCTCCCTCATGGTAAAAAGCGGTGTTCCACAAGGAACAATCCTGGACCTCTTGCATTCCTATTATATGTGAATGATGCATCGAATACTTAAAGAGGGGAAAGTAACGCAATATGTAGATGACTTCAGTCATCTCTTAACAGCAGACAAGAAATTCACGGGAAACGCTTATAGCGGTGGCAAATTCACAAACCAATGCAATGGAATCTTATTGCCAGACAAACCTCCTTGCCCTACAACCAGCAAAAAGTGTAGGCCTATACCTTTCCTTTCATTCTTCATACACATCCCAAATCTCGAGTCCACTCATTCGAAGCAATGGGAAGTCTATTAGCCGAAACACAATGCGAAGTTCCTTGGGTTGGGCCTAACAGACACTTTAATTGGTCGCCACATTGTGGATCAACTATGCGCCAAAATCAGAAGTAGCTGTATCTGCTTCGTAGGCTGAAAACCACTCGTTGACCTGTCTGTATTAAAAATAGTATACCATGCTCATTTACATTCACATATAGCATATGCAATCTTATTTTGGGGGGGGTCCTCTAGTGCACATCGTGTTTTCATTCTACAAAACGAGCCATTCGTATATACTATCGGAGCATCAATTTGGGCAATCATGCCGCAAACTGTTTCCCAAGCTCAACATTTAACAGTCACATGCTCACTCATACTAACTGCAGCACTCTTTGTGCATACCAATCAGAAATTTTTTTTAAAAAACTCTTCTGTACATAGCTATCCTACTCGCTCCAGATAGTCTCCAGTACCCCACATAAGACAACAATGTATGCCAAAGGCCACACATCTGTGTATCGCAATATAAATAAATTCCACACAAATTAAGAGCATCAAAACAAGCCAAATATTTAAACAAGAACAAAAAACATTTGTGTAGCAAAGGTTACATTTCTTCAGAATTTTTTCAATCTTAAGGCCAAAGGGGGGATGTGTCGTTGACCCTGGTGCTCTTATTTTGATACCAAACGGAGGAAATACAGGGAAATGGTTGGATGCGGGGGTAAGGTGAATGGAGCTGAACCTAGCCTCACACCTGGTATTAGAAGATTTTATTGTTTTTTAAAAATTACTGTTTTAAATACTAAGCTTTATATGTACCTACATTGTTTAAATATATTGTTGGGGTAATTTGTATTAATGTAACTACCACATTGCCCATGCCCCCTACAGTGTGCCATGACCTGTCTTTTGGTGAATAAAATCGAATCTGAATCTGAAATTTGAGCTTTGGCCTATTAGGTGGTATCCCGCGGACGATTCGGATACCTTCGATTATTTCCGTGATCTTTGTTCATGCACGGGCGAATTTGGGAAACGTAATTTTCCCCCAGCTACGGTTTAATAGCCACTTCCTATTAAAAAGGCCCAACCCGAGTCTAATGCATAGGGCCTAGGCTAGGCTAGCGGGGCCCAGCCATACCCCAATTTAAAAACCTAGGCCTAGTTATTAATGTGGGCCTAGGGAGGGGCCAGGCCTAGCCCAGGTAGCCTAGGCCAGGCTAGCCCTAGCCAAATTCAAGGCCTAGGTCTAGCGAGTAGGCCTATCTTTGGAGTTAAAATTTTTATGAGTAATCCCTTGTTTATTTTGCCTTTTGGGAAAAACCCAAAGGGCCAGGCTAGCCAGCCCTAGGGTAGGGGCACAGATAATAGCCAGGGCCCATAGGTAGGCCCCAGCCTTGAGTGTGCTAGGGAGGCTAGCCTAGGCTAGCCTAGGCCTAGGCCTAGGCCTAGGGCCTCCCCGGGCAAATTTTTGGGCCAAAAGAGCCGAAAGATGCCATAGGTAGGGCCCAGTCAAAGGGAATAGTCTAGAAAACCCTTATATCAAAGCCCAATCGACAAAAACATAATGAAATTTAAAAATAAATAGGGCCCGGTCTACCTGAAGAATGCAAGAAAAATTTAAAAAGATGATGTTTATATCCGCCATTTTTTAAACAGGGGTCTCGCTCTCCCCCGTC
>JAMZAV010011645.1:0-19978 GCA_024449915.1 Sweltsa coloradensis | reverse complement strand
GTTACCCATTGACTAGAACTCAGACAGTCGTGTGTTAAGCAAGTGTTCGGAGGTACTAGTATACCTACTTACGTACTTGACTAGCACCTCCATGACTAATCAACAGGTGTTACAACTTTCTATTAGATACATTAATGCAATTCAGAAATTTCGTTGTTCAAGTTGATGGAATTAGCAATTCAATTAAGCACAGCCAGGTTCTACAACTAGTTGCGTGGTCACTTATCTACCTCACATACAAGTACAATGTATCATGGCCATGGCAATGTTGGAAGAACAGAACAATAAATAGAGAATATTCACATCAGTGTACTTGAAAAAATTATAGATGGAAAAATAATACTATTGCAACTTTAGCCAATAGAGTGCTTACTGTATATTACTATGTTTTCCACTTCCAAATGTTATTTTCATATAGGTAGTTACCCTCAATGTAAATTATAGATGATTATATTAGCCAAGACAGGTAAAAGTCTGGACATCAAACTGATTGCCATCATTGTTGGCGCGACCTTTGATGGCAGAGACGGCGCAGCCTAGGGAGGATTCCTCCTGTTGTCGGCATTTAACACCCCCGCAATAAACGTCAACACATGGTGGACTCGAATCGGCGATCAAATAACGTCCTGGCCGGAGGGCAATCACATGCCATGTATGTACACGTGGTTCTCTTTCAGCTAGAGTAGCTTTATGACTCACGAGACTCCATTGAAGATACCTTTTTACAACGTAATAACGTATAATTTATAAAACACACGGTGTACTATGAACTATGCAGGCATAATCCCATGGGTGGTAGCCTCGCACCAACGTCCGCTTGACCGAGTGCATGTGTATACTTTGTATACATGGATGAACCTGCAGTTACTTCCCTACCGTGTAACAATTAACAACCTGTCATCAGTAAGGTAAAACTATCCAGTCTCACAACGATCTAATCCCAGCATTTAAAAAACATTTAGTTTTGCATGTTGTATGGAGTAAAAAAATAATGTGATGTGCATTATTTATTATTGGATCTTTCCTTATAAAGTTATAATAACACACACTCAAGAAAAAAATTACTAAACTAAATTATGTTGGAACGTAATGTTTGTTTATGATGTTGTCCACTTTCCTTGGCTAGTTTTATAACACAATTTTTCATGACTATCAATGTCATAATTATTTGTTCAGACATCTGCAAGTAGTTCAACTGGTATGTACTATACTATACTATGTATACACCCGGCATCAGAAGTAAATCAAGGGCTGGGTATTGTAGATACGAAAACGATACCCATTGATTTATATTTAATAATTTAATACAATTCAGAAGTTAAAAAATCCATCCCGATCGAGGTTCAAACTAGGGATGTGCGGGTAGTGGTTTTTGAACTCGGGTCGGGTAATTGAAAGTACCCTCGGGCTCGGGTAATTGAAGTACCCTCGGGTCGGGCTCGGGTAGTGAAATAAAAAAAAAAAAAAAAAATCCTACAAAGCATTGGTTGCAGGTAGCCACTCTGGGCTGTGTTGACACAAAGTACTTCCAAATCGGCGTCTTATGAACTTTTGCTTGAGTAGGCCTAGGCCTAGTACAGTGAAACCCCGCTATTATTGTTTTCCTGCATCAATCGTTTGTTATTCTCGGAAATAATATCGTAACAATCGTTTTCTAATATTTCCGATACGAAAACCCCAAGAAAAACCGATGCGATCGCGTATTTTTCTCTTCCGGCCGACGAAATCATGCGTTTGTACCAGCCATGCATCTGACGAAATCGCGCGTTTGCACCAGCCTTTCGGTCTGACTCCGCCCAACGCTCTGCTGCGCGCAACGATGCGCACTAGATCGGACTTCTAGATGAATTGCAACTTTGTTCTAGGCCTGCCGCCTAGGCATTAGACGATGTTTATTAGCGTTGTTTCTTTTTTACCATTCGCCCACGTACGTAATATTCAACTTGCTTTTTGCCGTAATTTGCGTTGAATAACCAGAAGACGAGTAATGACGGTCAGTAGGGCCTATTACTCCAGCGGGAACAGCGCCGGAAGAGCCAAGGACACAGCATCATAGCATACGCGCCCACGTCGTAGCGATTGGTCCGCTCCGACGTCAGCTGTTCGTTTGGCGTGTGAGCGGGAGGTTTAAAAGGAGCAGATTGGCGTGTTTCTTTATTACTTCTACCCGACCCGACTTTTTCGGGTAGGAATTGACGGCCCGACCCGAGGTCGGGTAATTTTACCTACCCGAAAATTACCCGTTTTTCGGGTACCCTCACATCCCTAGTTCAAACACGAGTCTCCTACATTCCAGGTAGGCGCCTTTGCCAACTAGACTAGGGAGTGTTTACCGACTAACCATATCGAGAAATAACCCCTTGATTTACTTCTGCGCCAGTGTAGGCCTATGTATTGGGATAATAATCTTTAGCGTGACAATCTAAATATGGATTCCAGGTTTACACTATTGAAAAGAGAATGGTGATACTTGTCATACAAATGTATACAGTATGGGCAACTATTAAAAACAAGTCCAACTCCAAGGATAAATTTTAATTTTATATTTCAACAGTAACAAAATCATTTGGTCAAACCAACAGTCTAATTACATGCTCCACACCTTTAAGGCCCACGCTGCATTCCATTCCAATAAAAAACTGAAAGTTGAGAGTAGTCAAGTACTAAATCAGCAATTATTAGTCAATTACATATTTATTTTCTTACCATTCATTTGTCCACTAAAACACAAATTTATCTACAAATTAAATATAGTAGTTATGTATATCCTAACTAGGGGTGTCAACGATTACGATTAAATCGATTCGATTAATCGATTATTAATTGAAAACGATTAATCGATTTTTTTTTTAAATAATCGATTTTAAATTTTTGCGGTTTTTTTAATTTAGTTTTCAAGATCCGCCGCCTATTACCCGCGAGAAACGTTCCCGTACGTTACGTTTTCCCGCCAAATACGCCGTGATAACCGCCGATTTAATGTCTTGCTCGCCCGTGAGATACGTTTCCATCAATTTCTAGCACGCGAGATTGTTCCCGATCCACATTTGATTGAAGCGACGTCGCAAAATACATCGTTCGTACCAGCCTTGCCTTGTCATCATGTGCGCATGCGCTGGCCGTGCAAGGTCGGAAGGAGTGGGCGGAGTTAAAGCTGCATTCTGTTTAAGCGTTCCACGCGGCGTAGTTGGCGCGGCAGTCAATAAACACAGTAAACGCACTCAACGCGCCTGAAACGCCGAGCAGTAGTTGCACCTTTACGTAACATGGCGTCTTGAGTGTGACAAAAGTGATTGCTCTGGTGTTGTGTTTCGGCCTAGGCTAAGAGTTTTCGACAACATGGCATCAAACAATTGAATTTGATCACAGCATTGATGCCAATTTCATCTCGTATGCTTTATCTACCCCGCCACTTCCTCGTGATTATGCTCCCGACTGTCTTCTTCGAGATTGTTGTGAGTGCTCAAGTCCCCGCCACGGCGCCGATGCGAGCTCATGCCTTGCGCGGGCGATTCAAACTAACCGAAACCAGACCGAAGTTTGAAAGAAACTGGCTACTATACCAACATTGTACAAAACGATTAAAATCGATTAATAATCGATTATGGAGGTGAAAGTGAATTCGATTATCGATTATAATAATTTAATCGTTTGACATCCCTATGATATAGTAAACATAAGCATAGTCTTCCTTGCCATATTGGTATCAATCATTAAAAAATTAGGGCGTGTAGTGTGTAGGATCTACAGACCTACAACATTTAGACAAATCGTGGTTTTATCATAAATCAATATCTACGTAATTAGTATACAGTAATTATATTTTAACTCGAAAATAACTCTATAATCATAGAAGTATACTCTATAATTATGATCATCTTGATTGAAATGTGTGAAGGGATGTTGGTTCTGCATGATGTTGAGCCAATACCAACACGGCAGGCAATGTGTTGGTGAGGAAACGTGTCGGGAACGGATGTGTTTCATTCGAAACCAGGCTTCTTAGAATCTAAGGTGTCCCTTGTTCTTAATCATATGTCTGAAAGTAACACACAAATAAAATAATTACAAATTTTGTACACAATCAATTAAATTATGACCTCTGTAAGTGTTCACCATAAAATCTAGCTTTGCCAACACATAAACAGGTAAACACTGTAGGTCAAAAACTTTAGCACCATTTTTGTTATCACATAACACTAGGGGCTTCTTCCGACAATTCATTTAGCCTAGATAGGCTAAATATATTTTTTATTTTATGTAAACCAGATTTAAATATGAAGAGTACCGTACGTACCAAAATTGAGCTAGATATTATAAACCAGTGTTGGCTCAGTTGTTACTCTTTAGAGGAATTCATTTAAGCTAAAGAGTAAAGATCGTTTCTTCTTGCACATGAAAGAACAAGTAGGGCCTACCTAATGCACGAACATGTGAATATTAGGGCTGGGCAAAAAAATCGATATTTCAATACAATATCGACAAGTGGAAATATTTTCGATTTCGAGATTTGGCTTCATATCAAAATTTATCAATTTACACAAAAAATGCAAAATTTTGTAATATTGGTGGAGGTGCCGGTTATGTAGGCCTAGTCGAAATTAAAGTAACCTGGCTGGTATGTATGGTGGAGGTGCCGGGACATAAAACGTGATTATGAGATCGTACAAATAGTTGAATGGGTTTATGGTGATACCTTATCAAGATCAACCCTATTTGGCCACAAAATTAATAATTTTTTGATTTTTTGAAATAAATATATATTTTTTTTACAAACAATAAGGCCTACATGGAGATTTTTCGTGTGATATCGATAATTGAATGATATGCCATACTCATAGCCCAGCATTAGTGAATGTGTATTACAGAAAGAACATAGAACTAGAGAGCAAAGACGAATCGACGAAGAGAGGGTCTACAGTCCATAGTGTAATACCGGTACTCACTTGTCAAGTTTTTCCCAGAAGACCATGAGCGCAGCGCGGTCAAGATGCCGTTTCGTGCGCGACAGATCGACAACGTGAACGGCCCAGCGAGCGACGTTAGCATCTAGTTTCATCTCGTCGAACCGGATGTGAAATGCGCAAACTACAAAACAAAAACAATAAAAGTCAACTTATTACTTGAGGTTGGGAGTACAAAACACTAACTTATCTGGTTACCAGAAGGCTTCAGTAAAATGTTACTAATGTACATGTCTCTGTCTGTGAGTGAATAAGCGTACTATGATGGTGATGAGATCATTGAACATGCGTTCTGAATTTACTTCCACAGGTTTAGTTTCATGTGCGCAGTCAATACATAGTAACAAGATTGTTTTGTGTGTAGCTTAGCTAAGTTAGCCAACATCCATCAGACAAGTTTACAAAGAACAAAATAAACATGTTACAAATTAAGATAACATACATAACTGTTTAATTTTTTTTGCCGTTGTCATCAGCTGGTGAAGTTTTTTCGCTCCCAGCCCTCCAGGCTGGGATTTATGTTCTCTTTGCTTTCCCAACCTGTCAACCCTTCTCCAATTATAACTGAGTTTAAAATCAGTGGCAGTCTGTCATCAACAGCAGGTAATAGTTTGTGTACTGTAGGTACTGTAGCCCTACAGTGTACACAATTAAATTTTTTGTTTATTACCATCCTATAGGTAACCTCTCTCCTAAATCAAGCAAAAGAAGCACTATAGTAACTAGCCTATGTGTTTGGTTTAACAGCAAGTAGCATGGCAAGAGGAGACTTCCTCGAAGGCAAAGTTAGCGAGATGATAGAAACCAGGACTCACCCTTGGAAAATATCTCTGTGGGATTCCCCTCCCAGGGCCATCCCTTGAACTGCCATGCGGGCCCCATGACGAACACGGCTACGACTCGGTCCCAGTCCGCGTTGGTCAGCTTCGAGGGGTTGTCGATGACGCGATAGGGAACCGTGAGCGCGCCTTCCTTCCGCCGCTGCAGGAGGATCTCGTTCTCGCGCTTCACACCCTGACTCTTGCGCTCCTCGGTGCTCACGTACCTGACCACAACAACCACACTTAATACGCAACACAGGTACTTGGTACAAATTACAACTGAAAAGAAGGCTACTGTGATTACATTTTTGGCAGACGTTAAGTTTAAATAAACGGGGATACACTAGATAATATAGGACCTACTAGTAGGGTTGTGGAAACCTGTTTGAAAATCGTTCCAACCGAACCTTTTATTTTTGTCTCTTTTATCAATCCAACTCAACTGGGGTTTGGTGAGTAGTCATTTTAATTTTTTAAACAAAGACATTGAAATGTTTTCAAATTGGATTGTGAGTATTTGAGAAATTATGTTATATTTTCATTATTTTGTGTCTCATTTTGCTGTGTTTGATTAATTAATTTTAAGGATGAATTTATTAATTGAAGGATGAGTTTGTGGCAAAATTAGAAGCAATTATGACATCGAATACTATTGTAGTAATGGGGGATTTTAATGCAAGAATAGGAAAAGATAGAAAAGGATTTGAAGAGGTTATGGGCAGACATGGGATAGATGCAAGAAACAGAGATGGAGAGAAATTGTTAGAAATGTGTGCCAGAAACTCATTAGTTATAGGAAATAGTTGGTTCAAGAAACGTAGAACCCAACAAATAACGAGATATGGATATGGTGAAGACAGATCAGAGACAGTAATTGACTATCTATGTATAGGAAAAGAAGTAATGAGAAATCTTGAGGATGTGAGGGTAATGCCATCAATATCATTGGATGGAGACCACAGGCTGGTGTTGGGGAAGTTTAGAATGATGGTACAGACCCAAAAGAGAATAAAGAACCGGCACAAAAGACTAAAAGTGTGGAAACTGCAATCTCCGATAGTGCAAGAAGAGTTTATGACAAGAATTAGTGACCAAACACCTACAAATGAAGTGGGAGAAATAGAAGAAGAATGGCAAAACTTTAAGAAGGTTTTTGTGTCAAGTGCAGAAGAGCTGTGTGGAAGAGTCAGTGGAAGGAGGAAAGAGAAAGAAACGCGATGGTGGAACGAGAGGGTACGAGATGCAGTTCGGGAGAAGAAACTAGCTTGGAAAAAGAATGAAAAGTGCAAATCCACAGAAAATGAGTACGAGTACCGTAGGCGAAAAACCGATGTGAAACAAATTGTGAAGGAGGAGAAAGACAAAGCAATGGAAGAATTTGCTGATAAATTAGAAGATGACTTCCAGGGAAATAAGAAAATTATGTACGGACTAGTAAAGACAAAAAGACAAGAAAGGGAAGAACAAAAGCTCATGGTAAATGAAAATGGCCAAGTTACAAACAACCCACAGGAAATACAAGAAATGTGGAGGAAATATTTCAAAGATCTGCTAAATGTACAGGTTAGTGAAAATTTAAATGCAGAGAAAGAGAAAGAGGCAAGTGGAGAAGATGAAGAAGACGAGGTAACAGAACAAGAGGTGGCTCGGGCGTTAGGAGCAATGAAGAATGGTAGAGCTCCGGGAGTGGAGAATTCTGTGGAAATGATAAAGATCAGGTGCGGAATGAAGAAGATGGTTATTTCGAGTAATAAGTGCTGCGTGGAAACAAAGAAGGTACCGGAAGATTGGAAAAGAGGTATAATTGTACCGCTGTTTAAGACAAGGTGACCGTAAGAAATGTGAAAATTATAGAGGGGTGACATTAATGTGTCAGTGTGCAAAAATTTATGAGAAAGTTATAGAACTAAGACTGAAGGAGGTTATGACTAGAGCTGTGAAATTATAGCATTAATTTTTTGGCTTTGTAGCATTAATTTTTCCAAAAATAGCATTTATAGCATTAATTCTCGAGTTCGTTCACCGGCTCGGTAGCCCCTTGCCGACAGCGTCGACGAGGACCGCAAGACGGATCGCAGCGGGCCGACTGGCGGCACCGACTCCCCAGGAAGTCGGAAAGCGGGAATTTAAAGCAATGTACACAAATTTATATAGGAAGAAATTTACGAGAAATTCTTAGCATGGCCACGAATACGAAGGCAAATCAGCCATTCACAAATAGTTAGGTACAAAACGTTAATCTTAATTGGATAGGCTAAGATTCTCGTAAATAACTTGCAAGCCAGGTGACGTTATCAGATTTTTATTTACACTCCAAAATTTGATGCAGGCTAAAACCAACATTTTGTGAAATGCATGCCAATTTGTAAGGTAATCTTGCCCCAAAACTAGCTAGACAAAAAAGTAGCTAAATAAAATGCATTAGCATCACTGGCATGATCAGTGGACAAATTAATCGTTAATTACAGTAAAGACTAAAGATAAAGAGCTGAGCATTTCACCATGTAAAACCCGGGCGTAAGTTTAAAAGAACTAAAAAAATACATACAATTGAAATTGTAGGGCCTAGCTGTTAATCTTGCCTCAAAACTAGCTAGAGCCTCAGTCAGTCTGAAGGTAGCAACCCACAACAACTAAAAGTGGCAAGGAACCACTTGGAAGATTGACCACATTGAAATCTCAAAATAATATTAGGCTATTTAGGCCTACAAGCAAGATATTTACACAAAAATTACGAGGCCTACTAGATTACAGAAACTAAAGTAAGCCGAACTGTGTTTCTCACTGTGAAACCTTCAGGGCCTAGCCCTACAGAATGTTTTTAACACCACCTTTACTGTTAAATGCATGTAAAATGTCAATGTTTCTTTAAAACAAGTTAGAACCTCAGAATGAAGGTACCACACGGAGAATGATATTCCACTACGACAGAATCCGGGCCTACGTATTGAAGGTCAACATTGCACACGTTTCAAGGGTCTCCTCCTTCATCGATGTCCGGCGGTCTGTCAGCACAAGATTGTAGCGACTGAAAAATCGTTCGGCATCAACGCTGTTTACAGGCATCCATATGGTTTTGAGAGCAGCATCTGCAAACTCGGGACTTGTCGATTTTATAGCAAGCAAGGTTTGGAGCAGATCAACCCCACAGCCTTCCTGGGTCTGGCTCACTAGCTGGCGGTGGAAGTCATGGTAGTCTTCAACAAAGGTGTTTTCATCCAAGCTTCCACAGGTGGCACTAAGTTGCTTTTTGTTTGACTTAATAACCTCATCATTTGGGGTACGGGAACGAGCTGCCAATCTGGGGTTGAATAACTCTCCAGCTGCTTTGTAAAAGTTGTTGGTGGTTCCTGGGGCCATGTGGGTGTTGAGTTTAAGATGGCTCTTCTGGCAGCATTCGCGTAGCTTGGCTTTGGCTCCTTCCCTCTCTACTGCATTTGTAAGGGAACTCAGACAGTTGAGTGTCTGCTGAGGAAACGCCCCATCGGAATACCTCTTCAAACATGTGCACAGGCTCAGCAGTTCTTCCCAGAGCAGATGTGCGTAAGGGTACTTCGATCCCTCCAGGGCATTGATGAGGGAGATAAACTTCGAGCATACCTCGGACACAAATGTCACTTCAAGTTTCAACTTGTTTGCCATTGCTCTGTTCTCAAATTGAGTGACAATAAACTCTGAACTGTTGTTGGTATGGTCACATTCTTTGAAAAACTGTACTAGGGGGTCAAGGTAGGTTTTGAGGTAATCTACTGAATGGAACCACGAGTTCCAACGGGTTATGATGGGACAGGGAAACAACTTGGGGGATAAGGTGGGATGATGCGTTTTTAGGAATTGGAGGTATGCACTCTTTAGCTTTCTTGAGTTGAGGAAAGCCATTTTTATCTTTACTACAAGGGTGTTCAGATCGGCAAGTTCTTTCATAAAAATATCCCCTGCAAGGTTCACTTTGTGGGCCCAACATTGCAGGTGGAGCATGTGCTCCCCGACCAACGTGTTGACGGCTCTAAAACACGTTCCCATGTATCGCGCACTGTCTGACACCAGGCCCAGCACATGTTCAAAATTTATTTTATATGCCTGGAGACATTCCACAATCGCTTGGCAGCATGTCGACCCCGTCGCACTATCCAGGAATGAACAACTAGCCAAATAAACGTCCTGAGTGGCACTCGGAGAAACTGTTCTGAAGAGTATGGCGAGCACGCACCGCCCCTTGGTATCCGAAGTCTCATCTGCAACCACAACCATTGGCTTGCCTTCCATTGCAACGCGGATGTCTTCTTTCATCGATCTCCGACAGGTCCCACGTAGTCTCTGCGAAGGGTGGTCGAGCACGGCAAATCTCCTGAACCAGGGATATATCTGTGAACACAGAACCAATATAAATCAATACATTGCATTTAGTATGTGCCCAGGCATTTATTTACAAGCATAAAAACTTGTTTTCTCCATCAAATGCCTAGGGCCCTTGAGTTTAAATTCCAGTATGCATCCCCCAAAAATTGTACCAGTAGGCCTAGGCTAGGCCCTAGGAGTGTGCCTAGGCCTACCGAAGCCTAGACCTAGGGCTAGCCTACTTCATAGCTTAAGCTAGCCCTAGGGCCTCCACCTAGGCAGGCCTACTGCATACATAGCCTAACCTAGACATAGGGCCTCCACCTAGGCTAGGCCTAAGGGTACAATTGCAGTTGGGATGTGTGCCAACCTATGCTTTCCCCTTGTAGGCCTAGGCCTAACAGAGTTGGCACATCCCAACTGCAAAAGAACCCTACCGGCCTAGCCCCTACAATAAATCAAGACAAGGCTGATTTGATAACAAGCCCTAGGCCCTAACTTCAGTAGAATTGAGGCTTGTCTTAGCCCTAGGCTAGGTAGGCCTAGGCCCTAGGCCTAGGCCTACTCAAGTTAAAAACTTAGTCAATAGCTAGGCTAGTCATTAGAATATTGCTTAGGCCCTAGGGCCTAGACCACCTGTTGGGAGTCTTCAGATTAGCCTAGCTGCGCCTTGCGGAAGCGTCGTCTTCAGAATCACTGTCTTCCATTACTTAGTTTATTATTATTAAAATAGCAGGAAAATGCGATCATCAAAACATTAAAGTGGGCGGAAATGGTTCACGCAGCGGCAGTTTGTAACCCAATCCCCTAATCCACACGAAAGTCGAAGAAATTTTTCGATTTGTCACTAGCGCGCTCTGTCGATGAAAATGTAAACTTCTTGCTTTGCTCTCTTGCGGCGAAAATTCAAACTAGATGTGCGTTCATAACTGCGAGCAGACCGCGGGCTCTCAAAACTCAAAAGCCAAATAAGTTCGATTTTCGAATAGGGCCTAGGTTACTATTCGAATTGAATATAAATAAAAAATTATTGGTACTTTTGCGGGGGGGGGGGGGGGGGGGGGGGGGGAGATCCAACTTTTGAACACTGCGATGTTAGGGGAAAAGTAGGTTAGGTGGTGTATGTTGGGGGGGGGGGGGGGGCGAAGCGCTTCTTAGCCTAGCCTTAACCCTACATTACGAAAACCTAGTAAGGCCTAGTTACTATACAAAGGCAAGAAAGTAAATTACGACACAATGCGTAGGGTCTAGGGCTAGGCCTAGGCTCAAGCAACTTAACCAAACAACAACAGACAATGGAAAATCAGCTTAGGTTAGATGTACTTACTTTTTAAAATACTCCCGAACTGCAGGATGATCTAGCTTGTGCATGGGAATGTTCGCTTTCAAACACATTCTCACGGTTTCATCGATGTAAGCACGTCTTTCGTTTTCGCTTTCTTGTGAATTTCTCCCATTAACGGAATTGTCGCTTGCCGTTTTTGTGCACGCCCTTGATCCGCTTCCTTTTCGCCTTTCAGCTTGTTTTTTACGTGCAACATTGTCTTGATATGTTTATCAAGAGTATCATTTTTCTCCCACTCGAGTCGCAAGTTGCAATACCCGCACATTAAAATGCTAGAATCACTAACATAAAATTTATGTTCTTTGTAAGAATTCGCACGTTTCTCTATTGTAACACTTGGGTACGACCCATTGTTAATACTCGTGATAATAAATATTCACCAAAACGAAACACAAGAGACCGAACACGAGGCGAGGATCGAACTTGACAATAACCTTGTTTACGTAGGAGCACGTGATGAGTGAATGCCCGGCGGGATCGGCAGTCCGTGGTCTGGGTGTGGCCGACTGGTGATGCGCGCGCTTGTGATTGGCTGTGCGGCGGTCACATGACAGCCTGGGCGGTGTGCTAGTATGGCGGTGGGGGTAGATGCACGGAGAAACCCAAGCCTTGAGTGCATGTGCACCGACCTCGAGTGCATGTGTACCGAGGTTACAACAACAAACTCGTACGCATTCCACACATTTTTGCCCGTCTCCCGTCCGCCGCCAGCAAGGAGCCGATGACTGGAGAGGCGATGTAGGAAATTGATAATTGATGCCGCGGCCTTCCCATAAATCGCGCGTATTTTGCGAATAATATCATTTATCGCGCCTATATCGCGCATATAAGCATTTATCGCTTCAAAATGCCGATATCGCATTAATTCGCGAAAATTATTATTGCACTTTTGGCTTCCAAACATCATGCAACGTAAAGACATGGCAAAAAAGAGTTGAAAAAAACGATTTTATTTTTATCGCGCATATCGCAATAACGATTTTTTCATGCCTCTATATATGACACAGATCTAAGAGAAGAACAATATGGGTTCAGAAGTGGACGGTCTACTATTGATCCCATATTTGCTATAAGACAGACAATGGAGGGGAGATGGCAAAATGGGAAAGAAATGCACATTGTGTTTTTGGATCTGGAGAAGGCATACGATCGCCTGCCTAGAGAGAAAGTATGGGAGTGTCTAGAGATAAAAGGAGTGGGAAGAGGTTTAATAGACAGGATACAAAGTACATATCAAAGGAGTGAAAGTTGTGTACAGACAGATATGGGTAGGTCAGAATGGTTTCAAGTGAATGAGGGCTTGCGACAAGGTAGTGTGTTATCTCCAACACTCTTTACTGTTGTAATGGATGAAATTATAAGAAGAGTGGAACCAAATACAGATGGAAGGGACACAAGAACATTAGTGTTTGCGGACGATGTGTTGATTTGGGGTGAGAGTGCCAGAGAAGTGCAGGAGAAGGTGGACAGATGGAACGAAGTTACTACAGAGTTTGGTCTAAAAATCAATCAGAAAAAGAGTGAATGTTTGCGTATGCAAAAGAAGACAAAGGGCAGGCCTAGAGACATAGAAAATATTGTACTACGTGGAGAAGTCTTAGAAGAAAAAGAAGAATTTAAATATTTGGGAAGTATATTGACAAAAGATGCAAAAGTGTGTAGGGAAGTGTCATCTAGAGTGCAAAAAGCAGAAGGGTTTTATCAATTGGTGAGAAAGTTATTATGGAATGAGTTGTTCCCACAAAAATGTAAAATTTTGCTGTATAAGGCATATTTTGTACCTATATTAACATATGGGGCAGTAACATGGGCAGTGGGAACAAAAGAAGAGAGTCAGCTGGAAGCAGCAGAAATGAAGTTTTTAATTTAAGGAAAGAACTGGGATTGGAGAGATTGAAGTTTAAGCTAGGAAGAGAACGTCTAAGATGGTTTGGACATATGAAAAGGATGGGCAGGGAGAGGATTCCAAGACGAGAATTTGAAGCGGCAGAGGAGGGGAAAAGAAGAGTAGGAAGGCCAAGAGAAAAATGGGAAAGATTAATTCAAGAAGACGTTGGAAAACGGAATGAAGTGTGGGAGCATGTGGCAAGAGTAAAGCTGTGGGAGGACAGAAGAGAGTGGAGTAAATTGGTGGAGAAGAAGGAGTTGGATGATGTGGAAGAAACACTAAGTCTGGCAAGCTTAGTATCTACAGTTTCATGCCCTTGATAATGGTGGAAAACCACCACTCAACCCGACATAGTTGGAACTGAGTTATGATGATTATTATTAATAGAAGGTTCAACTTTAAACTATGTACAGTAAGATCTCTCTTATCCGAGTTGGATGAGACCGGGGGCACCTCGGATTTGCGAAAAACTCGGATGGCGCGGATCAATTGTTTATTTGCTCTCGTAGCATAGCCTGATGTGGTAAAATGATATATGACACATGTAATGGATAAAGGAACATAAAATACACACGATACACTTCATACAGGGTATACTAAATGATTTAATAGCTTGTAATTCAAGCTCACGAACACACGTACACAATTAGGCCTACATGTCGTAATAAAAACGTATGTCTAGGCCTAGGCCTAGGCCTAAACTCGACGCAGTAGGCCTAGGCCTACAATGCAAACATAGGCCTAGGCCTAGCTCTCTTTCTCATGTGGGAAAACCTCTCACTACTATGCCCGCGCTGAAGCTCACGACGCAAGATAAGTCTGGGAAAGAAATAAGATAAGCCCAGGAATAACAATTCAATGCGTCGTGATTACGAATTTCGTGAATCGGTTGAAACATGATTGCATCTAGTTCCACAACGACCATCTTTGAACAGCTGTGTGTGAGATGGCTGGATCGTATGCGCACGCGCAGGCGCGCGACGCACACTGACCTCTATATGCTCAGTAACACTGACGCTTACCGGCGATGCGCCCGACGCACACTGACCACTGAACTCTATACGCTCAGTACACTGATGCACACTGCTCGAAAGTCGAGATATATCGCCGATCTATCTTCTTTGCACTCACTCGTAAGGCATGCCTACAAATGTATGCGAGTACATTTAAAAAAGTGCGGCGCGGCGTCTGTAATTATTTTTATGTTTTATTTACGTATTTAAAACTTTAATTTTTTTTTTTTTTTTTTTTTTGCGGCTCGGTTAACACGGAACATCGGATAAGAGGAGATCGGATAAGAGAGATCTTACTGTATGTACCCTATGTAGGCCTATGTATATAACTATTTACTAGCATTCTGTAGAGTGTAGACTTATGTTTACAGTACAATACCTACTGAACATATAAGTCTACAGGAATAATATTATGTCTGGATTTCTGGCCCCATGCTGTAGCAGAGTTCTTTACAAAAATATATGTATTACATAAAAGTTCACATTGGACATTTGGGGAGTTAAGACACAACTCATTGACAAAATAACAGATATTTAGAGCGCAAAATGGATCAGTTAGATAGGGATAATTCAATAATATTTTGGCATGCTATTACCTAGTTGGTAATTTTAAATTTGCGTTGGTTTATTTGCTTTGAAATGCGGTTGATATTCAAAGTGGTGCATTAGTAGAATCAACTTTAAATTAGCAGACTAGATCTCGAATTGTTCATGCCTACCTGAGCTCTTGTAACACTTCTTTAGCGTTATACATGGTGATGAGTGACGTAGTGGTGGCGGGAATGATTATGATCGGTGTCCTAGATACCCTCTTGTTGGGGGTGAGACTAGCCCGGGCCTCGGCTATGGGCCTCGGTAGAGACGGAGGGGGCATCGCACTCGACGGCGCGGGTTTCTTAGGTTGCGTCCCTTCCGTCACGGACTTGAGCGTCATGCCGTGGTACGTTCCCATTGTGTCGATCTTGAAGCCCTCAGTTTCTGCAGAACAACGTGAGGAAAGATTAGTTTTCTTGACAAATTTCTTGACTAAGTGCCCTATTTCTGCAATTCTGTAATTCTAGACAACGAGCGATGAACCAATGATGTATGAGGATGAATGCCATGCGGAATTCGAACACATGTATAGGCCTACCTTGGACTCTTGGGAGTCTTTGGACCTGTATTTCTAACTGCATTGAGCAACCATTGAAAACATTACCCTACCTAATATCCACACAATATTTAAAACCATAGGCCTAAAACTTAATAGGCAAGGATATGTTTTAGATGAACATGAGTAAGAAGACAGAGGATGGATAAAGAATAAACCTAAGGAGATCTAGACAAGTGGTCCAATTTGTAGTAGTAGGGTAACATTTTAGCCAAGACAAGAGAATAGGCCTACCTAATAACAACAGTAGGCCCTTTGACATGTTGTTGCATTGCTTAAGCCTACACTTTTAAAAGTAGGCCTATGTCTACTTGTTTGGTTACAAACTTATGGGAGTCCTAAATGTGACAAATACTGTATTAATTAATAATTGGTAGCCAACACTAGGCCTACACAGAACATTATTATAGGCCTACTTTAGTATCTCCCTCCTATCAACGTGAATACTTGGGCAAGGGATTATCACGGAGAAGAGTAGGCCCCGTTTCCGTTCAGGTGGTGTGAGTGTGACTGGCGTCGTATTATTTCTTACCTTCTTTCTGTCGGATAAATCTCTCTTGATCGTAACGATTGTAGACGGCTGGCTGTGGCAAACTTCTCATGGGGGTGGTACGGGGTGTGACGATGGGGGAAGGTTGAGGGGGTCTGTGCCTTCCTTCTTCGCGGGCTTTTATCGATACCAAGATGGCGTTGATATTCTTTCCAAACGTTTTTCCTGCACTCTGAAGGATGGTCGTTCGTGTTCTCCACTGGCGTTCTCTTGAGATGATATCTTTTGTGAAGTCAACGTCAAAATCGAGCATTACTCTAAGATCGGAGCCCAAGCCAATGTCATCGTTTCCCTTAATGGTAGTACGTTTCTTTGCCAAGCGTTTCGCCTTGATTGCAGCAATTTTTTCTACAGACATAGCCTCGGAGAGGGACCTGTTTGGAACAGATTAGAATATTAATTGCGGTACATTGCAAGACCAGGTTAACAGCAAATTACAAATACCTAGCTGGATGCTAGTCCAAAAGTACGGGTATTGTTAAACAACAAAAACTAAAACATTTTCATGATGCCAAAGTCAACAGGAAGCAGGTAGGTAAGCTGTTTTATCACCCCAAATTTGGACAGTTGGAAGAAAAAGGTTCGTTGAAAGCCAACATAAGTTGATGCGACAACAACAGATTAGGATCAACCATCATAAGATCGTTACAAAAACTTGTGGATTCATCTAGCCTACCTCAACATTTATTACCAGCCTTCTTTGTAATTGTAGCAAGTAGGAAGACTCACTTCCAGGCTACCTGACTTACTTGATATTGTCAACAGTAACGGAAGCTTCTTTCGGTGCATCGAGACGAGCGGCCAGCTGTTCCTTGACTTTCTGCACTTGTGTCTCTTCAAAGCGAGGTTTCTTTGCAATTGATTCTAGGGTGTCGTCTGCAGTTCGTTTGACCTGAGTAGGAATCTCAAGCGGAGCTGACTTGTCAATACTTGTACAGGCAGCAGTTTCACCGTTCAGGTAGGCCAACAGATCTTTTCGGTCGGGACGGCGCACGACAGGAATACTGTCGGCCTGCAAACAAAATCAATTCAACAAATTAGTAGGGTAGCCTACCAGTAGGTACGTATTGGTAAAGAGGGAGGAAAGGGAGGCTCGTCTCTACTGGTTGACTAGATCAAGATTCAAGCATGATGGCATCATTCATAGGCCAAATGTGGCATTTGAGAAGAAGATTATTTATGAAAACATGAAACTCAAATAAGTTAACTCTAAAATAAGAATGCATGGTTAAATAATAATAGTAGGCCTACCTGTCTGCTATGCAGACTTAGGCCTATGGTTTTTTGTTTTGCTTGAAATAAATAAATAAATTTAAAAAAACTTTCCATAGATTTAGGCATAAACCTATTAGGCCAACTTAATTGTTAAATGCTCCAATAGTCCCAGGCCTCCCAAAACTAAAAGACTCATCTCTTTAAAAAAATATATAGGGTAAGGGAACTAGTTCTGGATCGGGTTAAGCAATATTACAATTTTTAGTATCAGGATTTTTTTTTTGTTATCCTCCCACATACTATATTCTTATTGATTAACTTTCCGACAATGTTTACAAAAGAAAAAATGTAAAAAAGTTTACGAAGGTACTAAAATGAGCCAATTAAAAAAAGTACTGCTTTGATCCAGAACTGATACCCGGGTATCAATTGTGGATCATCAACCTAAAACTCTTCAAATTGATATCAGGGGTTCATTTATATGTTTCATAAGTAGTGATGCAGCCGCACCTGACAAATTTGATTGTGGACACCCGGTATCAGCATTGATCCATTACTAGTCTCCGGATTAGTTGTGGATCAAAATTGTATTGTGATTGTGAATTATTGCAGCCATAAGGCTAACCACAATTTGTTTTCAATACAAAATATAAAGACAAAACAAGAGCTAACAACTGGGTATAAATTTTATAAGCCAAATATTCTAAGCACAAACTTAGGCCTATATCAAATTCAAAATTTTGGAAAAAAATATTTAAAAAATTAGGCTAGACCAATTTTTTTTTTTTTAGATTTGCATCTGTAAAGACAAGCTCTAAAAATAAGTGTGCCTAAATTACTTTTAAACTTGGTTTTTAAACACTATTAGGCTTATTGCATATGTCCTATTCATTTAACATGGTGTTACGATCTACAAAAACGACAAAAACCTCTTATTTGTAGACACCCGCAAGGGTGCTTTGAGTAGTTTTACAGTAAACCTATTATAGGCCCTAGTCAATTCGAAGCAAAACTAATAATAAAAATTCTGACAAAGTTTGAAAGCTGTGCTAATAACTGAAGAAATATTACAATGATAAATGCATATGTATATCAATGCGTCTGTTGCAAACGGCAACCATTTTGATAGCATTGTTGACTTTTCTTAGGGTTGCCGTTCGATGTGAAAATCGTGATCGATAATCGGAGGCATCGAATCGATTATCATATCGAAATATATCGATATCATAGACCCAAATCGATTATCATATCAAATTCCAAATTGAGCCTAGGAAGCAGAAAAAACGCAAAAATTGTAACACTAATACAAGAGATCATTAAGGATTAGAATGTTTAAAATAAAATTGAGGGCTGAATTTCAATTACACAGCCTATATTTTAATACGTCTTGACTTGCATCGGGTGTCACTGTTTACGTGTTCCAACAGTACGCGCATCTAGCGAGCGAGAGATAGTGGCGAGATCTCATCGACATCCAGCTCACAGCTTTATCTCCTCCCAACCTCCTCGTCGTCGTTCTTTGAATAATAAAAAACTGCCACACTTGACTCATCTTGTTAGGCAGCGTCAGAAGTAATGGCAAATATCTTCTTTGGGTTTGGGACGGAAGAAACATCACGAATTCAATATAATTGGGCAGACTGACGCTAGAGAAGTTCACGCCACAACACGTCGAGCCGTACTGAAATAACTGAATACATCGCAATCGGGCCGGGCGATGTTTTCGTATCGCCTTGTATCGCGCTGCGAGCGCATGCGCACTGGCGGCGGTGGGCGTGGCATTATACTTGAGCAGCGATTGGCTACTCCGACAACCAATCGGAGCGTTGATACGACAGCGCGGCATTTTTAAGCATGGTAAACCGCGAAAACATCGATGTCACTATTTAAATCGATAATCATATCATATCATATCAAAATACTTGAATCGATTATCATATCATATTACTGATATCGATAATCGATCGATATTTCGATTATCGACGGCAACCCTACTTTTTCTACTTAAGTTGACAAAATGACTCAACCTGGTGATGACAATGTGCAATTCCAATGCTCCTTGGATCAGTTCATTAGAAAAATCTACTGACGGTGCATCTAGTACATTACATGTAGAACTTACACAAGCCCAAAGATTTTGATCCACAACTCAACCACGATCCAGAACTAGTTCCCTTACCCTATGTCCATATCTGTAGGCCGCTGGAACTTTATGGACGATTCCTCTATGTAAAGACCATCTTGCATATATTGCGGACGTCCTCCCAAACCCCATTTCTCTTCACAGACCTAACGACCTTCCCTCCAGTTACCCACAACAACCTATTTCCCTCAACACGGCAGTGATTCTATTGTAGACCTACACCCTGCCTACATTTCCCCCTTCTCTTAAAGTCATAATATAAGTTTAAATAACTTTTTATAGCCTACATTCTAAAAAGGCTTACTATCCCAAACTTCCCGTAGTAGGCCTACCATAATGACAAGTTTCCGCTGTGATCACAACTGTTTCAAAACAGTTTCGGACACGACAAATAATGTAACATACATGTCCGATCTTTAACCCCAGAGGTTTCTTCCTAGTTCAATTCCCAAGCAATTTAGGAATTTAGGCCTCAATGATATGTCACGCAAATTATACAAAATTGTGCAATAGGACGGTATAGGACATATGATAACTTTTAAATTTATTAC
>JAMZAV010011644.1:0-21745 GCA_024449915.1 Sweltsa coloradensis | reverse complement strand
AAAACCCCGTACAAGAAGTCATCGTATCGTTTATGAACGAGCCCCCGACATGCCCTATATTCAGGACGCGTCCCCACCCGCCCACATGCCCCTGGGGGGAACTCCCCACGCAACACCCCACTATCAGGCTTAAATCCAAGAAATCGACGCAGCGCGCAACAACCCCCTCTCATGGACGACCCCCCAAAAAACCCAAAACCCAATTTTGGGTAGCGACACCCCACAACACCCCTAAAACCTCGGTCACATCACACGACCCCACCCCAGCAGGGCGCGCCGACTACCGCGGTAAAGGGTTTTGAATGCGCCCCGACGATGGGGCGCGTACGCACCGCCCAAGGATCCCCCTCACCACCTACAGCCGCAGGGGGGCACAACTACATAAAAAGACCCCCGAATCCTCGCCCAAACCAAAAAACGCAAAACCAACACCAAACACCCCCAAACTCGCCATCGCCACAAACCGAGAGCGCGCCATCAACGAAAACCGCGAAACCGCACTAACAGCCAACCAACAAAATCAAAGGGCAGGGCGCAAAAACCAAAAAAACAGCGACACATTTGGTGAAATGACCCAAACCCCACCTACAATCAGCAGCCCAAGAGGCATAGCCCTCCCCACACCGAAAACCCTACACACGCCACGGGCGAGCCACCCCCATCACCAAAAGCGGCGACTTCAGAAAATCTTTTGGCGGAAACTCAAGCCCTCGGACAAGTGTCAGGGGTTCGCCCACAGAAAAGGCATCAAACCCTACCCGCCACAGACAAAGCCCAAAATCCAAGCACAATCAGACGACTTAGCCCCATCGCCCCCAAATTTTAAAAAACATCTCGCCAAAGGGAAAGCATCGAGTTTCCCCCGCCAAAAAATCCCATCAGCGCAGGCGGCATTTAATAAAAATCAACGCGCAGGGATAGAACAGGGCACACCAGCCCTATGGAAATCAGGGCAGGCATTTCATGAAAAGGGGCGGGGCGAAGTCGATGGGGGTTTAAATTTTCAAGGTATGCCCCATGTGGATGGTCACGATGAGCAAAATTTTAAATTTCTCTTCCTTTTGGGCAACGAGTAAAGGTTTATATCTGTCAATCATCCAAGGGGGGATTTTTAGGGTAAAATTTTAAAAAAGGGTGAAACACCAAAGGAAAATAGAAATCCAGAAATCAAAAAAAAAATGTCATTTTTCAAACTGCAAAAAGCAGTTTTGAAGAACCAACAAAGGGGCAAAAAATTTTAAAAACCAAAAAGGGCCCAAAAAAAATGGTTTTTTGTTTCAAAAAACGTCCCCAAAATCGCAGTTTTGGGAAATGAACCAAAACAATGGGCTTAGGGGAAATTTAAAACCCAAAAAAAGGGAGTTTAATTTTGTGTTCGCTCAAAGACAAGCTATTGCCGCAATTTCGGTTTATTTAAAAATGAAAATTTTCCGTTTCTTTTTTTTTGGGGTTTTTCTTTTTTGCTTAAAAACTTTTTACACCTTTTTTTTTTAGTACACCACAATGGTGTCGCCAGTTTCGGAAAATTTGGCTAAGGGCAATTTTGGTTGTTTATGGACATTGCCCATGGCTTTTTGCTTATGCACCGTGCCCAAATTTTTTTTAAAAAAATTTTAACCAACGCGATACGGGTAATTAAAACCCCCCAAAGTGGTTGAGGAAATGGCGAACTTACCGTTTTCAGAGGGGTTTCACAAAAAAATTTATCTCAAACCCAAATCGCAAATTTTCGCAAGGTTTTAAAATTTGGTGGAGTTTGAGCTTTTTTTGAAAAAAAAAGTCTCAAAAATATTTGGTACACAATAAAAGCAGTGATGCAAACCCGCCCAACATGAGCAATAAAACATCTTCAAACCCTGTGGGAAGAGCCTGTTTTTCCGGCCGCCAGGGCTCAAAAACGCGCCTTGATTTGGTTTAAAAGAACCAAATGACTTTTACATAAGCGCGACACCAACGACCCCCCGCTCACCTCAAATTTCCCCCGAAGCACTAAGGGGAGAATTTTGAAAGCCGATGGGAGGATTGAAACCCCCGCCAAACGTTCATAAATTTTATGCAAAAAGAACCAGTTACAGGAACAAAAGGGTTTCATAAGAAGCGAGTTGGCTTGGCAGCATCTATTATGTTTTCGTCCCAAAAGCGCTTTTGCTGTGTTTGGTGGGGTGCCAACCGACTGCCAACAGCCAAAAAAACCTTAAGGGGGCTAAAAGAGCGAACCCCCCGTAAAATTTTTTATTGGGCAAAAAAGGGCAGAGTTGACCCCAAAAAAAAACCCAAAAAAAAAAGCGGGGTTGAATCAACAAACCCGCGGGTATCAACTTTTATACAGGGGCGGGGTACCAAAAACCCCGGTTTTGCGGTTTTTAGCATGGCGACACAGTTTTCGATTTCCCAAGCCCCAGCTTTTGGGCGATGAAGATATCGATTTCCCTGATGAGCACATGCAAGACTTTAGCGTGAGTTTTGGTTTAACCACCGCCGATGGGATTTCGCATCAAGCCGCACGCGACCAAATCTATCCCTTTATCAAAGACCTACAGCGCAAAGGCTGGCGGCGTGAAATATCAAGGGGGAACTGAAACGAGTCAGTGGCACAGAGTCTTTGGCGACTCAATGCCGATGAAGAGTTGGGGGAGTATTTGTCACTTGACCCCAGTGTGTTGCCGTCGATGAATGGGGTGGATGAAACTTGAAGACGATTTTAAGTTTCGCTTTTACGCTGACCAAGTGTATATGGTTTTGTCGATTCGTCGTGACCATACCCGAATGGATGTCAATCAATTGGGCGGTTATTTTTTAACTTTAGACATCACCAAGTGAACGGCAAATTTTGCGTTCCATGACGGATTATGGCAGTAAGAGGGCGGTAGTGAAGAACGTAAAACTGGCAATTATGTTGCCAGCGGCAAATTTGGGGAATGCAGAAAAAAGTCGTTTTGAAACAGAAAAAAAACTGCGTGCCAAAGGTTATAAAATTGATGAAACCTATCAAGACCCACCCCTGCCCCCTTTAGTACCTGCATCCTCAATCATCGGCTTCGGGTGTTCGACTCACCGCCGCCGTATCGGCAATTTGCCCTAAAACAGGTTTTTGGGTATGCCCTAAGTTAGGCGACGCATCAATGCTATTCATGCGTCAAGGCGACCCCATGCCAGGTCAATCGTACACGATGGAAGGTTACAATATTGAAGAATTGGTATGGCATTGGATTAAGACGCTTAACAATGTGTTTAAAATAAACGCATGACGCGCCCAAACAGCCCCCACACCCTCACCGCCACAGGCAGTGCCTTGCCCATGCAAGGGGACGGTTCAAGCGTATTTAAACGTCGCCCGTTTAAGCGGCGTAGAAACCCTCGGTCAGCTCTACACCTACACCCTTGACCTTAAAACCCCCGACGAATACCAAACCCCACTCGCCAGCCTCACGGGCAAGCGGTCATCGGCTCAAACTTAGACCTCACCCAACTCATCGGCAGCACCGTATCGGTCCCCAAATCGAACTCGATGGACACGTTGCAACGCAAGCGCAAGCCCCAGCCACGCCATCAGCGGCGCAGGGCAAGGGGCCCCCATCACCGGCATCGTCAGCAAAGCCGCCTACCTTGGCGTACAAGGCAAACACAGCACCTACCGCCTCACCCTCGTACCCGCGCAAATACCTGCTCACCAAACGCAGCGACTAACCGCATCAAATCAACAGATGTCGTTTCCCCGACATCATCAAATCCGTGCTTGACCAGCTCAACTACCCCTATAAATTCAAACTCACGGGGCCCAATACCCCGTTAAAGACTACCACCGTCATGTACGGCGAAACCTATTGGGACTTCATCAGTCGCCTCGCCCAAGACCTCGGCATCTATGGTACTGGCAACACGGACACAACCACCACCAAATCATGGTTTGCGACAGCCTATCGGCACCCCCCACCGATGGACAGCACCGCCTATCAAGACATATACAGTATCCACCCGAACTAAAGCTCCAAGAAGAATACATCAACCAATTCAGCCCGACCCCAAAGCCACACCACAGGAGCAGTGCGCCCTCACCGACCCAATTCAAAACAACCCAGCGCCGACCAAACCAGCCCCGCCGCCCAACCATGGGACACCGCCCAAAACACACACTCGAACACTATGAGTTTGCCCACGGCAGCTACCTTGACGCAGCCAACGGCGGCCAAGACAAGCCCTCATCCGGGGCCCAAGCGCAACGCCAACCCCGGGTCACCGCGCCCACGGCAGCGGCAACCTACGCGGTTTAAAACAGGGCACACCTTCAACCTGCACAAACCACGCCATCCCCAGCAGCAACCGAGGTTGCTCACCATCAGCACCCACATCGGGCGCCACCGAAATCGGCCCCGACACCGACAGCGGTCAATAAAAGCTTCACCACCGACTTCACCGCCCAAACCCAACACCGAAATCTACCCCCCCGAACGCAGCACCGCCACACCCATCGCCAGCCCGCAAACCGCCACCATCGTCGGCCCAGCCGACCAAGAAGTCTGGACCAAACCAATACAGCCGCGTAAAAGTAAATTTCCCACTGGGACAGACGCGGCACACAACGACCAAACCAGCACCTTTTGGCTGGCGCGTCGCCGCCCATGGGCAGGCAGAACTTACGGCGGCATCCAAATTCCACGCATCGGACAAGAAGTCATCGTATCGTTTATGAAACGAGCACCCCGACATGCCCTATATATCAGGACGCGTCACCAACCCCGACCACATGCCCCTGTGGGAACTACCCACGCAACACACACTATCAGGCTTAAAATCCAAGAAATCGACGCAGCGCGCAACAACCACCTCATCATGGACGACACGCCCAGCCAAATCCAAAAACCCCAAAAAGGTAGCGACCACGCCACAACAGCCCTCAACCTCGGTCACATCACACGCATCCCCCCACCAGCAGGGCGCGCCGACTACCGCGGTCAAGGGTTTGAAAATGCGCACCCACGACTGGGGCGCGATACGCACCGCCCCAAAGGACTCGCCCTCACCACCTACAGCCGCAAGTGGTGGCACAAGCTACAAACAAGACCTTGCCGAATCCATCGCCCAAACCAAACAAGCGCACAAAACCCAACACCAAAGCTACGCCCAACTCGCCATCGACCACAAAGCCGACGAGCGCGCCACAAAGACACCGCGCAAACCCCACTCAACAGCCAACACAACGAACTCAAAGGGCAGGGGCAAACAACACAAACAACAGCGACACATTGGTGAAATGAGCCAACCCCACCTACACATCAGCAGCCCAGCAGGCATAGCCCTCACCACACCGCAAGCCTACAAAATCGCCACGGGCGACACACCGCCTCACCACAAGCGGCGACTTCAGCCAATCGGTTGGCGGACAACTCAAACCCAGCGTCGGACAAGGTGTCAGCTGGTTCGCCCACAGCAAAGGCATCAAAGCCTACGCCGCCACAGACAAAGTCCAAATCCAAGCACAATCAGACGACTTAGACCTCATCGCCCACAAAGTATTTTAAAATCATCTCCGCCAAGAAAAGCATCGAGTTTGCCGCCGCCAAAGAAATCCTCATCAGCGCAAAGGCGGCAGTTACATCAAAATCAACGGCGCAGGGATAGAACACGGTACACCAGCCCTATGGAAATCATGGGCAGGCAGTCATGATAAGGTCGGGGCGAAGAGTTTACCATTTGAGAGTACGCCGAGGAATTATCGTATTCAGTACGAGTTTTTTAGATGATGATAAAAAGCCGGTATGTCAATTATGACTACATGATTCATGATGAAAATGATGTACTCATTGGTAAAGGTAAAACCGACGCTAACGGTAAAACACAGATTTATTACAAGGCAACTCTTGAGGAGTATTTTGCGCGTTTGGCTATAGAAGAGGATACTAAAAATGGCTAAATACTATACTAGGCTAAAATACTCAACGTGGATGCTCTTGGAGGCTTGTTTAAAACTCGAATTGCCAATAATCATATTTTAGTGATACTCACTCTTGTGAGTGCAGGTGAACCACGGAAAGTAATAAAACCAACTTATTTTAATGGCGACGGTACAGTTAAGAAACAATTTTGTTGCTGAATCAACAGCAACCTCTGTCTATGATGCTTGAATGTCAATAGCGCACAAAGAATTAGTGCGTATTGGGAGATATTTGATGTACAACTCACTAAAAGAGATAAACCGTTATACAGCCTGAATAATGGCATGCAAGTGTACAAATCCCAGCGTATTTGGCATGCTTATGCAACGAAGCTGTTTACTTCGGAGTCGGGTGACTGGAATGAGGCTTTTATTAAACCTTATCTCGCTGGTTCTATGGGAAGGGTTAATGAGGCGGGTGAAACGACGGTGGTGAATATTAGTCAACCAGCGAGGTTCTATTAATTGTTGGGACGGAACAGCATTCTGGTGATTTTGTGCGAAAAATTGATGTTTCCTGCTCAGGCTGTTAGGGAGGTGAGGCAAAACTATCTTGAAAACAAACACGTCACAGTAATGATATTTACAGATGGTTTTACAGCTATGCAGTTGGATATTATTAAAAAAGATGTCCGCCATTGGAATAGTACGGTTTATTTTAAAAGGATTAACTCAACATCAGAACTGATAGATTATATTAATAAAGGAGATAAAAACGGTTAATCGATCAACTCTTAAAATAAGAGAGATGAAAATATTTTCTCATGGCTTAGCTAGTGTTTTAGATTTTGGTTTAGATGGTTCTAATAAAGCACAACAACGGTTCATAAAATCAAATGTTGCACAGTTGAGTAAAGAGGCGTTCGTGACAAACCAGTAGTTTATTCTTTGCGTGTCGAACAGGGAATAGCGATGATAGAATCAAGGTTACTTTGAACAAAAGTTATAAATACGACTCTGTTTGGGTTTTGACTATAGTAAAACCTAAAGAAAGTTTAGCACAAGAATTTAGTAACCACTTGAATGCTACTGTAATGCATTTCTACAAAGAAGTGATATGAATCCAACATGGAATACAGTTTGCAAGCAAAGATTTAACCAAAGGAAAATATTACTATTAGTGATGAGGGTGCTAACGGATATGGACAAGCAATTAAAAGCGTCTTTAATGGAAGAAACCATTTTGACGAAGTGTTATGGAATCAAAAAGGAGCTGTTTCGGCACCAAAAGCAGGAACGACCCCTGGTGGTTTGCCCAGCAAATTTTATATCTTTGAACCAAATAAGGAGCCCAAACCACAATGAAGAAAAACTTTTATTATCTTTGATGTGTGCTTATATTCTGGCATTAGCTTATTTATTTTTAACCTTATTTACGGGTTTTACAGAGTCACATGATCCATTAGTACCATTGTCGATTATAAAATAATGACTGTAATCAGTGCATTTTTAATGATTATTCTCTTGTTTCCACTGATTTATTGGATATCGATAGGCAAAGGTCAGAGATTTTATTGGGGACGTTATTTTATTTTATTTTTGATGTTCTCGATTATATTAGCATTCATTAGAGAAATATTAGAAGACGAAATGTTATGCAGTTATACCACTTGTGGTGGCAGTATGTTTATGAATGTTTTCTTTATACTTTTTAATTCAATTTCTTTATGGCTGATATCCCTATTTTACGCTTTGAGTTTAGTTTATATAATTCGTCCTCACTCCAATACCTAAAAGGTATTTATTTTTAACTGGGTTGTGGTTTCTAGTTTTTTGTATTAAGTTGTTTATATACTAATATCTTTAAATAATAGCCATCTTACTTTTTAGTTAAAACTTTATGAAAAAATACATAATTATTTTTATTGTTCTATTGATAGGATTGTTGGGGTTTAAATACCTAACAACCACAGACCAAGAAAGCAGTTTACCTGCAAACATACAAGCAGATAAAATTGTTGTACATAAATCAGAACGTCGTTTATTTTGTTCAAAAACAATCAAGTGCTGAAAGCTTACAAAATTTCACTCGGTGATTCACCTGTAGGTCAAAAAAGTGAGAGGGTGATGAAAAGACCCCAGAGGGCAAATATACAATTGATTATAAAAATGATAAAAGTTGTTGCCATTTATCACTTCACATCTCTATCCAACAATAGAGCAAATCGAGGTTGCAAAGTCTCAAGGTAAAGATGCGGGAGGAATGATAATGATTCATGGCATGATAAACGGTTTTGGTTTTATAGGTCGTTTGCATCAACTATTCGATTGGACAAACGGCTGTATTGCCGTCACCAACCACGAAATGGACGAAATTTATAGAGCAGTACCTGTGGGAACGCCCATTGAAATATTGCCCTAACACTCCATGAATCATCCATGCACTCACACCCTCACCGCCACAGGCAGTGCCTTGCCTGTGCAAGGTGACGGTTCACCGTATTTAAACGTCGCCCGTTTAAGCGGCGTAGAAACCTCGGTCAGCTCTACACCTACACCCTTGACCTTAAAACCCCCGACGAATACCAAACCCCACTCGCCAGCCTCACAGGGCAAGCGGTCATCGGCTCAAACTTAGACCTCACCCAACTCATCGGCAGCACCGTATCGGTCGCCATCGAACTCGATGGACACGTTGCAAGCGCAAGCGCAAGCCCAGCCACGCCATCAGCGGCGCAGGGCAACGGCACATCACCGGCATCGTCAGCAAAGCCGCCTACCTTGGCGTACAAGGCAAACACAGCACCTACCGCCTCACCCTCGTACCCGCGCAATACCTGCTCACCAAACGCAGCGACTACCGCATCTATCAACAGATGTCGATTCCCGACATCATCAAATCCGTGCTTGACCAGCTCAACTACCCCTATCAATTCAAACTCACAGGGCAATACCCCGTTAAAGACTACACCGTCATGTACGGCGAAAACCTATTGGGACTTCATCAGTCGCCTCGCCAAGACCTCGGCATCTACTGGTACTGGCAACACGGACACAACCACCACCAAATCATGGTTTGCGACAGCCTATCGGCACACCCACCGATGGACAGCACCGCCTATCAAGACATATACAGCTATCCACCGAACTCAAGCTCCAAGAAGAATACATCAACCAATTCAGCCCACACAAAAGCCACACCACAGGAGCAGTGCGCCTCACCGACCACCAATTCAAACAACCCAGCGCCGACCAAACCAGCACCGCCGCCCAACCATGGGACACCGCCCACAACACACTCGAACACTATGAGTTTGCCCACGGCAGCTACCTTGACGCAGCCAACGGCGGCCAAGACAAAGCCCTCATCCGCGCCCAAGCGCAACGCCAACACGGTCACCGCGCCCACGGCAGCGGCAACCTACGCGGTTTACAAACAGGGCACACCTTCAACCTGCACAACCACGCCATGCCCAGCAGCAACGAGGTTGGCTCACCATCAGCACCCACATCAGCGCCACCGAAATCGGCACCGACACCGACAGCGGTCAATACAGCTTCACCACCGACTTCACCGTCCAACCAACACCGAAATCTACCGCCCGAACGCAGCACCGCCACACCCATCGCCAGCCCGCAAACCGCCACCATCGTCGGCCCAGCCGACCAAGAAGTCTGGACCGACCAATACAGCCGCGTCAAAGTCCAATTCCACTGGGACAGACGCGGCACACACGACCAAACCAGCACCTGTTGGCTGCGCGTCGCCGCCCCATGGGCAGGCATGAACTACGGCGGCATCCAAATTCCACGCATCGGACAAGAAGTCATCGTATCGTTTATGAACGAGCACCCCGACATGCCCTATATATCAGGACGCGTCACCAACCCCGACCACATGCCCCTGTGGGAACTACCCACGCAACACACACTATCAGGCTTCAAATCCAAAGAAATCGACGCAGCGCGCAACAACCACCTCATCATGGACGACACGCCAGCCAAATCCAAACCCAACTCGGTAGCGACCACGCCACAACAGCCCTCAACCTCGGTCACATCACACGCATCCCCACACCAGCAGGGCGCGCCGACTACCGCGGTCAAGGGTTTGAACTGCGCACCGACGACTGGGGCGCGATACGCACCGCCCAAGGACTCGCCCTCACCACCTACAGCCGCAGTGGTGGCACAAGCTACATCAAAGACCTTGCCGAATCCATCGCCCAAACCAAACAAGCGCACAACCAACACCAAAGCTACGCCAACTCGCCATCGACCACAAAGCCGACGAGCGCGCCATCAACGACACCGCGCAAACCGCACTCAACAGCCAACACAACGAACTCAAAGGGCAGGGCGCAAACAACACAAACAACAGCGACACATTTGGTGAAATGAGCCAACCCCACCTACACATCAGCAGCCCAGCAGGCATAGCCCTCACCACACCGCAAAGCCTACACATCGCCACGGGCGAGCACACCGCCATCACCACAAGCGGCGACTTCAGCCAATCGGTTGGCGGACAACTCAACGCCAGCGTCGGACAAGGTGTCAGCTGGTTCGCCCACAGCAAAGGCATCAAAGCCTACGCCGCCACAGACAAAGTCCAAATCCAAGCACAATCAGACGACTTAGACCTCATCGCCCACAAAGTATTTAAAATCATCTCCGCCAAGAAAAGCATCGATTTTGCCGCCGCAAAGGAAATCCTCATCAGCGCAGGCGGCAGTTACATCAAAATCAACGGCGCAGGGATAGAAACACGGTACACCAGCCCTATGGAAATCATGGGCAGGCGGGTCATGATAAGGTCGGGGCTAAAGACTTACCCCCCCCACCATTGGTTTCAAAATAAAACCCACTGATATGATGATTAGCCGTTTTATTCTGATGGTACGGGTGCTTATAAAGCACCTTATAAAGTCACGTTTGCCGATGGTTCAACACGCCAAGGCAACCTAACAGAAAACGGTCGAGCCTTGTTAAACAACGTCCTGCTGGTGTTGCTCAAGTAGAAATAGGCGAGGATCAAAAAAACCTTAGAAATTAAAGAAAGTTTGTTGAAAACCCAGCCTATGGCAAGTCATTAACCGAATGAACAGGCGATTGCGTTGTATCAATTGGTGTTGGGTCAAGAGGAGGCACAATCATGAGACAAACGAGCGTGCCACGAACTGAATCAAACCAGTCAAGCCTTGAGATGCAAAACGAGCAAGGACAGCAGCAAACACAGCAGTGTGGGTTCATCTATTACAGGGTCACTCAAATGGTTTTTGGGGGATGTTGCAAGGCGACTTTAACGACAACCCGACAATGGGGCAAATCATTGTTGGAACAGTCTTGACGTTTATCCGGGTTTAGACCAAGCAGGAGACGTGCGCGATGTGATTGCCAATTTGGCGCAATTGAGTGACACCCCTGATGACATGTGGAAATGGCTTGCGTTGTGTGTGACCACTGATTGGTTTTATTCCAGAAGTCGGCAGTTTTTTTAAAAGGCGCTTTTTAAAGTATTTTTTAAAAAAAACTACAGCAAGGGGGTTTGCTGCGGCGGTTGAAGGATGAAAGCACTATTGGCAGCTCTTCGCGCCGCCAATAAAAAACTGGGTATTGGCTACGGCGACCCTGTTAAGTTTTTAAAAAAACCTTGATTGGAATAAACTCACGCAACAAGTGCTCAACCAATTAAAACAGATTTTACAAAAAATCCGTTTAAAAGTGGATGACATTGCCAATAATGTGGTTTCAAGAGTCGTTTTAAGTAAAGACAAAATGGCGCATTGAAACTGGTGAGCAAACAGTTGCAAGCTTTAGAAAAAAAAGGGCTTGACCAAATCCCTAAAGCGATGACTTACTTAAAAACCAGAATTGGACGAGTTACTGGCTAAAGCTGAACCTGAAAAAGCCAAAGCGGTTGCAGGTGGTCAAACGGTGTTTTAACAAAGTAAGGCGGATTTACCCTTGATACGTGCGCGTTATGAAGTAGACACCAAGCGTATTCAAGGTGGTGTTGACCAGATGAAAAAGCAAGCAAGTCAGACAAAGACATTGCCGAATGGGCGGTCAAACAACGCAAAGGAACAAGCCAAAACCAAAGCCAACACCGACCCTGAAATATTGGAGATGATTCAACGGCGGAATAAAAGAGATACAACAATCCCGACGGACCGCAGTATAAAAGGGGCGAAGATGGTTTTTGGCGTTATGAGCAGTGGAGTGACGGTGCCCCAAAAACATGTCATTAAAACCAAAACCGATGCCGAGGCGACCAAAACCGCCACCACCAGTCGGGGGGTGACAATATTGATTGGCAAACGGTTTTAGAGTTTGTACAAGCCAAAAAGGCAGGGGATGTCAAAAAGCCCAACAATTGCGTCAAAAAATCAAAGAAATGTTCAAATAAAGCTAAGGATTAGATTTTGTTATTAAAAGAATGCGTAACGGTTCGACCAGTGATTGATTTTAAAACCCCGCCCCAGGCGGGGTGGCGTTTGGCGACCCAGGAGGAAGCACCTGAAGACCTTGCATGATAGATATGAAAGATAAAAATTAAAGGAAGTTATTTAAACGCCGATGAGCGTTATCACTTTCGTTATTGGGGTTTATGACGAAAAGTTTTATTTCCGTGCCGACGATGGCACGTTTTATCGAGATTGACGGTTATCGTTATGCCGAAGTGGTCAAAAAGACGACAGCGCAGGGAATGAACAACCCGACTTTAGCATGTTACGATTTACGAAAACCAATGGTGAACAAAATGTATCGCACCGTCTATCGTTCTGATGTCTATTACCGCTGTTTTTGGCTGAAAAATCAGGGCTTGCGCTGTTTCCCGAAGATGTTACTTTAGGTTCATGGGGCTTTTTGTTGGTGCGGTTAGTTCATTTGAATACATGAAAGAAGAAAGCCTCAAAAAACAAGGCATTGAGCCGAGTGCAGAACCCACAGCCGCCATTTCCCCATCACGCTACACAGGCGAAGCCGTCGCGGTGGGTGATGTGTTGTCAATCAACTGGTTTTACGAAGCCCCATCCCTCAACAACCGCGTCGTGATGCTGTTTCAAGGTCAAGAAGTACAGGGCGATAAAAACCAACCCACTCGGTCAAATCGTGTGGTATCGTTTGACCGATAAGCCGCGCAAGAAGCGAGAGAAATCAGACAAATACACCCGTTTAAAGCATTTTAAAAAAAAACATCTCTAACCCTATAAAAGGAATTTAACGCAATGAATGATTCACAAAGCATTCACTCAAACCATTTTAATTCGATTTACTTGGGTTTACATTATTGGCAGTATCTTGATTTCATTACTGTCCTATCTTTTAGCAGAATACACAGTATAGAAATGCCCACAGCTGTGAGTTTGTTTTACGCCTATGATTGTTGCGATTTATGCCGCATCGAAACTGTTTGTCAAGACGCATTCACGCCCAACCAGGGAAAAACCCGAAAGTGCCATATTGGGCCCAAACAGTCAATTATCATCAGCAAAGATGATTGGTTTTGTGTTTTTAATTATCTTACTCGCGGCTTCTTTATCAACTGGTGAAGTGAGCACAAAATGATTTCACGAATATGATTACTAACCCAGTATTTATTGGTACGATGCTCGTAGTGATGTTGTTTTTTTGTTGGCTTTTTACTTTATATCACGGTATTTTTACTCTGCATTCACAATGCACATATCACGAAACCAAACGACTCAAAAACCATAAAGTCGATTACAACGGTCAAGCATGGGGACAATGGGCACTCATCAAACTCAACCCCCCCAACCTCGACGAAATTGAATGGGAAGCGCAATGACCCTGCTGAAAAAAGTAGAGTCTAAAACCAGTAAAATGGAAAAAAGGAGTCTATAAATGAAACATAAACAGCAAATGACAAGTTACCCCGCCTGAATTCCCAAAGGGAAAAAGCGGTCAAGTTGGTTATGACAAAATGGAGTGCTACTTTTAACGGACTGGAGTAGCACTCCACCATTAAGTTTTTGGTTTTTTTTCAATTTGAGTTGATAAAAAATAAATTTAACACATAGTGCAGTGGGTATGGATAAAAGACGAGGTAAAGCATATGAGTGGCAAATGCAAGTTTTGAGTATAAGCCATAACCCCGTATAAGAACCAATGCTGAATCAAATTGGTCTACAAATACATAAAACCAATGGTTTTTTTTGTGGCAACTGGCCTGCGGCATACCCATCGTCGTTTCATGTAAGAGTTGGGTAATTCTGCTAATAATAAAACCCCAAACTGCTAATGCACATGATAAAGATATACAACGAATGGGTATGGGGGAGGGTAAATAGCAATCCAACTGTAGCCACGATTAAGCCACCAATCAAACCGAATAAAGGCATTAAGATTACGCCGCGCCATGTTTTGTTTGTACCAATAATGGCGTATTGATTGGTATTGCATAGTGTTTGTATAAGTTACGTTTGACCACAACCATATGCAAACTGCCTGCAATGATAATGGGTAGCGTTAAGTATAACCATTGTGCTAAATAAGACATTTTGTTTCCTTTATACAGTTGAAGCGATGTACAAAATGGCAAAAACAATGAACCGCCAATGGTGATGGTCAAAATGTGTTTTATGTTTTTGAACTTAAAAAAACTTCGGTTCCACAGCATGGCGATGGCAAAGCTTATAAAGCTGATGGTGATGAGCGCATTGACCCAACCGTTTGGTAAATAAATAAGGTGATTTGAAAAATACCGAGCAAAGGAATGCTCCAAAATACGGGCGCACCCCAAATAGGCTTTACCAGAGGTCGATTCAATATGCAATGTCGTTGAATACCGATAATCGAATACAGCCTGCACCAATGAGCATCAAACAGCTTAATGCTGATAAGACTCCTAATTGCCATTGATAAATCACAATCGATGGCGTGACCAAATAAATCAATACATCCATAAAACCATCCAAATATCGACCAAATGAGCGCTCCAACTGATATTTTCGTGCCAAAATGCCATCCAAAGCATCGACCAACATGGCCATAAATAAGGTTGAAATAGCCAATAAACTGTTGTGCTCAATGGCCAACACGCAGGCTATAGCACTGGTGATGACACCGGTGAGTGTGAGGCAATCAACGCGATTGAGTTGGATGATGAATTTTGATGGTGTATTGGTATGCATGGTCAGGTCTTTTGTGGGATATGAAGATGTTGGATATTTTTGGTTAATGCTGGAGTGATGTTGTGGGTGCGCATAATGGGTAAGTTTGGGGGTGCTAGCAACAATTAGGATATCCTAAGCTACTTTCGGATTAAAATTTTGCAACAAAATTTCGAGTCTGTTTGTAATCAAAAAAACATGCGAGCTAAGAAAATGATATGGATGCCTTACCAAGACAATGTGCTTGTTAGAATGGGAAGCTTTGCTTATTGTAACTCTAGTATCTACTATTGGTTCTAAATTTTCCATGTCAATAGGTGTATTTATATTTTGTGAAAAAGCCATCATTCTTCAAATAAAAACCCCTGAATCACTCAAAAAACAGTTATAAGTGTACTATTGTTATTTAACATTTTTTGAAATAAATCAAAAATATGACCCTAACCGAATTAAGATACGTTGTCGCCTTGGCGCGTGAAAAGCATTTTGGTAAAGCGCGCAAGCCTGTTTTGTCAGTCAGCCCACGTTATCGGTGGCGATTAAAAAATTGGAGCAAGAGTTAGATGTGACGCTGTTTGAGCGTAGTATGACGGATGTATTATTGACCGAAATGGGTGAAAAAATCGTCGCGCAACCCCAGCGTGTTTTGGGTGAAGTGGCGGTGATTAAAGATTTGGTGCGTGAGCAAACCAATCCCATCAGCGTACGCTACAGGTGGGCATGATTTACAGCATTGCACCGTATTTGTTGTCGCATTTGATGCCGCATGTGATTTTTAAAAAAAGCATGTTGCAGTTGATTGTGCAAGAAGATTTTACACACAAAATGTTGGAGCGCGTCAAACAAGGTGCTTTAGATGCTGCGATTTTGGCATTACCGTGGCGGATGCAGGTTTGAGTATGGCGCATCTGTATGATGAGGATTTTTATGTGGCATTGGCGCAAAGTCCCCGTTTGGCGCAAACACAAACCATTGCAGCGAGTGAGTTAACCGATGATGCGTTACTGGGTTTTGGGGGCGGGCATTGTTTCCCTGACCAAGTGTTGCAGGCCAATCCCAATATTAAGCCATTTAAGGTTTAGCAAGATGGCTTATATAAACATTTGAGGGTACGTCGTTAGAAACCTTGCGTCACATGGCGGCCAGTGGTATTGGGATTACGGTGTTGCCCGCATTGGCTGTGCCCATGGGTGAACATAACGATGGTTTTTGTTATTTGCCATTCAGCCAGCCCATACCCCGTCGTCGCGTTGTATTGGTGTGGCGTAAAAATTATTCGCGTGGAAAACAGCGTGTTTGGCTTTGGCGCAGTGGATTCGTGAGTGTGGTGTGGGTTTAATGGGTGGAGTGATGGTTTAATTGAAAAGAGGCTGTGTCTTTGTCAATGCCAAACTGTGTATCGTCATTTGGATTAGATTGGTTTTTGTTTTATTTAAATTTTAAAAGGAATTTTGATGAAATGGTCGATATTTCAGATATTGCAAATTTAGTTGGCAGAGTGCATCCTGATGTGAGTCCCTTAACGGTGCGTTTTACAGATTTGCACAATTGGGTGGTGGCGTTACCCGATTTTTATGATGACCCAGCGCGTGGTGGGGAAAAGGTACTTGAGGCGATACAAGCGGCTTGGATCGATGAAGTGGGTTGATTGTTTTATTTTTTGAGGTGCAAAAAACGAGCGATAAATCGCTCGTTTTTTTGACGGCGTGATTCTTTTTATTGTGGCCAGGAATGTCCACTTGCGCTTTTTTTTTGTCACTGTTTAAACCGATCTTTTTTGCCCAAGAATTGTTGCGGTTTTTGAGTAAGCCATTGCTGTTTGGGTAGTTTTGTTTGAGTACGCGTTGGGTATCGTTGCGTAAGTCGGTCAAGCTTAAGTTTTCGTATCCCTTCATCATGATGATTAACGCATCTTCTGTTGCTGGTGTGGCATTGAAATTACGCAAACTTCTTGAGCACGGTTGATGGCGGCTAGTTGGCTTGATGTTCTAAGTAGTATTGAGCAACCCCAACTTCATTTTCGCGCCATGGTGTTGACAAGATAAAGCAGGGGTTGGCGTGCATCTTTTGCATAACGGCTGTTGGGGAATTTTTCCACCAGTGTTTGAATGATTCAAACGACTCTTTGGCTGCTTTGGGGTCACGGTCATTGAGGTTTTCGCCAGTGAGTGTTGCCAAAAGCAAATTTTTGGTTAAAAAATTTAACCCTTTTAAATAATAAGCGTAGTCAAGGGGATGAGAACCATTTGGGGAATGAATCGGTCTGGGAACCCCAAGGGCTTGGGCGCTTTCCCTGTCTTTCCAAACACATAGGGAAAAACTCAATTTGTGTTTGAAGGCTTGGGGCTGAATGGTATGTGCAATTTGTTTCAATAACGCGACAAGCGAATTTAATGTTCTGTGAATTGTCACCTGCTTCTGAATAGATTTTTTACCCTCCAACTCAATTCTTCCTTCTTTTCGACCCCAAAAATCCCGCAACCAGACAACAAGAAGGGGGGGACAAAACAATGGAGCGCTGATGCGCGCAATTTTTTTAAGGGTTTTGATTAGACATGACGCCCCTTTGTTATGAGAATGAAAGCGATTATAACGCAGGGACGAAGAAGGGGGCCGAAATCCGCAAATTCTTGTGCCATTTTATGACGGCCAATGGGTGTGTGGAAAACGCTTGGAGCTGCTTGGCGATTTTTTGCCTGAATACCCTTGCTTTTAAAAAAAGGGCTTAAAGATGGCGCGGTGACGCTCAAGGCGTGGTGGCGGACTCGCACGTGAAAAAGTATATGGTATGATAAGTGATTGTCACACCACAGCCGCGGATGAAATGAAAGGTACCCCCAGAGGCAAGGATTTGAATGTGGTGTATAAGATACGATATTGTGGTGATTAAAAAACCCTGCGGGATTGGGGGTTTACCCGGGTAGCGGCAATTGGCGGGCACTTTGCTCAATGGTTTTTTGCTGCTTTTCCCCAATTTACCAAGTGCCACGCGCTGGGATTTTGCATCGTTTGGACAAAGACATTCGGTTTGTGGGGGGTTTCAAAAATGTACAGGCACAAAAAATTTGGGGCGTCAATTCAAGCCCGTATGTGAAGCGTCGTTATTGCATTGGTGCAAGGCGGATTTATTAGATGGTGTGATTGATATTGGCATTTTGGGGGTAATCCGCAAGACCGCCTCAAAATGGCGGCATTGATTGGCAATAGTGGTAAGGCCGCACGAACTTTTTTTCAAAGTTTGGGGGTTTTTAAGTTTAACACAAAACCTACTGATTGTGGGCTGTCAATTTGGGGTCGGGGCCCCCCCCTCAAATTCGTGACACATGCAACACCCCTGGTTATCCCTTTGGGTTGGGACCCTTGTATGGCGAAAAAAAAAGGGCGCGACCCCAAACTATTGGGGGTTTTGGATTTAATCGTCAAGCCTTACACCCTTATCAGTTGGGGTTTTATTTACCGCCGCACGGGCGATATATGAGTTGGGAGGTTGAATTGCCTGAGACTTTTCGCAGTTGCTTGCCCAATGGGGGGTGAACGATAGCCTTTGCCAGAGCCTGATTTTGTCTGGACGTTTTAAAGGGTTTGGGTTTAAGAAATTGATTTCTCCTGATTTGGCGCGCCAGCTGCGTTCGCGCTTTGACCACACGCAATGTGGGTTAATTTTGGCGGTTATGGCGATATCAATGGTGTGAATGGTTTGCCCCCTGCGACGCATGTGGGCGACGTGCCTCGCCCCCTGTTTGCCAACGTGCGTTGTTTTCGTGCTCAATTCCCGAGTGAACCGTTTTGGTAAACCAAAAACCCACAGCACAACAGTGGGCAATTTGAAGGGGTTGTGATGGGGTGCCCCCCAATCCCCGAGCGGTGGTGTTGACGCAAGAGGGAAGGGGGGGCGTGGATGCGGCGGACTGTTTGCCTGTTTTTTTGCCGCGCCCATGGGTCGGTGGGTGGGGCGGCACATGCGGGTGGCGCGGTTTGGTTGAGGGTTTGGCGCAAACATTGCCCAATGGTCGCAAAAGGCGCGGTTTCCAGTAAATAACGTTTTGGTTGGGGGCGGCGATTGGTGCAACGGCGTTTGAGGTCGGGCAAGATGGTTGGGTGAATTCCACGCAAAAACACCCGCCGATGTCAGCCTTTTTTTGCCCAAAACAAGGCAAATATTTTGCCCATATTTGGTTGGCGGGCAACGTTTGGTTGTGTGGTGTGACGCGCTCAGTGGCGGTTGCATTGTACGGTATCGAGTCCGAACAATTTTATTGTATCGCGTAAACCCGATCACGGCGGGGGCGACGTTTTTTTTGGGTTGGATGGCTATAATCGTCAGTTCGTACATTCGCATAATCTATAATAAAACCATAACACCCAAACCATTTTAAATTTTTAAACACTTTCTTTTTAAAAATACATGTATTTTCTTTTAGACGACGTAAAGACAACAAAAAACAGAACTCCAAAAAACGCGATTGAAAAAAAAACGTTGTTTAAATGCTTTCGTGTTATTTACGGGGGTATTGACCACGCGATGGCAAACCCAGTGTGAGCGTTTGATTGCTTTGTCAAAAGAGTCGGACGCGCCGATTACCGGGGTGATTCGTCCCCGGGTGGGATGTCGGTCGGGTGATGCGATTCAGACATGATTAATTTTGTCCGTCCCCCAGTGACAACATCGTACGGGGGGGGTCGCCAGCGCAGGCTCACACATTTTTTTTTGGGAGTCCCGAAGAGCGACTTTTGGTCTCCCCAACACCGTTTTATGATTCATCACCCAGGGTGGCGAGGTGGACGGGCTTTGATATGGTGATTCAGGCGGTGAGATTCTAAAAATCCGTGAGCGTTTGGCACAAATTGTTGGGGATGAAACAGGACACTCTTTGCAAAAAGTATTGTTATATGGAACGTGATTTGGATGAGGAAAGAGGCGATGATTACGGTATTGTGTCGCGTATTTTTCAAACGCAAAGCGAGTTTAAAAAAATAAAAAATTTTTTTTTGATGGGATGATTCAGGGATGATATGGTTGCGCCAAAACCCCCCACGAGTAAAAAAAAAAAAAGCTGCGAAAAAAGCCGTGGTGAAAAGACACGGAAACCCAAAAAAAACGCGTTCATCGTTCTTTCAAAAAAATCCCCAAAACACCATTGTTGAGCTGTGGTGTTTGATGGGGCAAAAGAGCAAGGGCAAAATTTTTTCGACAAAACAGGCGGGGCGAGCTCAGATGGTACAGTTTGGTAACGCTTTTGATGAGGGTCAAACGACACCGTCAGAGAGGGGTTGTTTCAGTGCCAAAAAAATGCTTCATGCGGACGAAGTGCAGCCATACAGGCGCAGTTTTGCAAAAAATGACAATTGGGCAGGCGCATAAAACGCAAAAAAGCTTTTTGATTTTACGCCGTTTTTGGCCCCGATGGCGATTTATACCATGCCAAACGGCGAAATCTTTGCCGGTACAAGGGCATCCATTTTAACGGCCGATTTTCGACCAAAAACGCGCAAAAAATTTGGGGACAAGGGCAACCTTCCCCGTAATTTTTTAAATTCCCGAAAAAAAAAATTTAAAAAATTTTTTTTTTGGGGAGCAAAACCTCATGTTGATTTAACAAAGGGGTATTCGCAAACCGAAAAAATGCTTTTGGGGGCGGTGAACAGTCGCGCAGTGGGTTTGGTGCGGTGGTGTTGAAAATGATTTGTTTCAATTTTAAAATACGCACCTTTGCGACAAAGTTGCGACAAGACCTTTTTTGATTGTCCCCCGGGGCTCAATAAATTTTATTTTGGATTTTCAAACCGATAATTTATTGGTTTGTCAGCTTTTGAAAAGGGGGAAACGGTGTATCCATCAGTTGGCGCAATGGATGAGTCTATGGCGCAGATGACGGGGGATGATTTTATTGAATTTGGTGGATTTAAGCCATTGCACTTGTGGCGCAAACCCCAAAAACCCAAAACCCTCAGTATTGGGGTTTTGTATTGGTGGACGCTGTGAGCAAGCCTTTGGCGGTGTGGGGCGCGTGGGGGAGCATTTTGGGGGTAGTTTGCTTATTGACCCCTTTATTGGGGTTTTTTAGAAAACGGTATTTTGGGGCGTATGTGGAGAGAAAAAAAGTCAAAATGCGCGAAAAGCATTTTTGGGTGGTGGGGGTGAGGGTAAGAAATTTTCCCTGCTTGCAGCCTTAGTCCCCAAAGATTGGTAGGAATTTTGTGGTGGGTCATTATCTCAAAGGCGATCGCATTCGGTTTTGATTGTTGTATTTGGGAAATCGGATGCGACCCAATTTACCCGGATTTAGTTTGCTGGTTTTTCGCAAACCTACCTTGAGAATAATTTTGTCACCCCAGGTGGCACGGGTTTTGGTGTTGACCTTTATTTAGGTTTGTTGATGTACGGGTTATGTGTTGGGGGTGTCATGACGACCACATTTTGCCGTGGCAGCCGGGGGTATCGTCGCAAATGGTATTAAAAGGTAAAACATTTGTTTTGGCGGGAAACTGGCATATTGCAGGGGTGGTTAACTGCCCAAACACAACAAAAGCAGCTATTGGTTGAATGAGCAAAACGATACAAAAGCCCAAACGGTGCTTGAGCTGTAGGCATCAGGGGAGTTGGTGGGGGCATTGGTGACTTGGTGATCAATATTGGTGGCGTTCAAAATGCGCCCCAAAAAAATTGGGCTGCCAAACTCAAGCCGATTGAAAGCCCAGAAACCAGGTCGATAAAAGTTTTAAAGTAAGGTTGCTT
>JAMZAV010011643.1:0-20221 GCA_024449915.1 Sweltsa coloradensis | reverse complement strand
GGAAGGACCCGTGAATAGTAAGGAAGCAATTTTTGGGGTTTAGTTTAAGCCATTAAGATGTTATTTTTTTTAAATTTTACAATTTTTTTTAATTAAAACAAAAATTAAGACCCACTTGACTCTTTTCTGAATGTCTGTTTTTTTCTTTTTTTTTTCTTTTTTTTCCTTTACTGTTTTGGTACAGTCGCACCTTTTCTCTGCGCCCCTGAAATTTTTGCATACTGTACATATCCCGTGCGGGTTGCTCTATAGTTTTTTAAACCAAACCCCAGGGTTGGTTATAAAAAAAAATTAAAAAAAAAATAAATTAAAAAATTTTCCCGATCTTTTAAAAATTTTTGCAGGTCAAAAGTGCAACATTCTTCCTTTTTAAAAATTTTTCAGCTAAACGGTAAGCCCTTTAAAAGTAGTGTAATGAAATTACTTTTTTTTAACAAAATTAACTTTCCCATGGAAACGAAAAGTCCACGGAATCGGGTCACTATTCACTGCCCCCTAGTAAGTAAGTAAGTAATAAAAAATACTATCGAGGAAAAGCAGTGTATTATTTGAAACCCAAAAGGTTTAAATTTTTTCCCAAAAGAAATGTGAAAGGACCTCTAGAGGCGGGATTTTATCCAAAAGTATAGGTTTACCACGGGCTTACCCAAATCCCTTGCCAAAATAAAAAATATTGGAAACTGGCCCGTGGACAGCGAACGCCAAAAATTTTTATAAAAAAAAAAAATGTGCAATGGGGTCAGCTATAGACGGGCTTGCTTTCAAGCGTCCAACAAAGCGTTCCTAAAAATAGTTTATTCATAATTTGACAATGCAAAAATTTTCCAAAAACCAATACGAAGTCTGGGGTAAAGTTCCAGCCGCTAACGTTCTTTTCATGACAAAAAATTTTAGCAAATTTGCAAATTGAATCAGTTAAGAACACTTTAAATAAGTGTTTTTTTGGGACATTAAACTGCTTTCATCGATTTTTTTGGGTGATATTTAGACTTTTTAAAAAAGTTTTTTCAAACTAAAGGTTTGAAGGCTTAAGAATATGAAAGCTCATTTAGCAGAAAAACAGAACCCCGGAGTTAAAGTGTGGGGGGGGGGGGGGGGATAGCCTTTTCCCCCCCCTTAGCCGGCCCTGATATGTTCGTATGTTCTTACCTGACGCCGGCCTCTGTGGGGGATGTAGACCCAGAGTTTAGAGTCCCCCAGAGACCCTTTGAGTGTCATAGAACACTTCGGTGCAGCATCTTCGGCTACTTCGAGTGGGGAAACACGAGTTCTGCCACGCGCGATATCCGTGTCTAGTTTACATCAGCTGCTTCACGGGGGTAGAAAACCCTGGGGGGGGCCCCCCCGTCTTTATGAAAAAACTTTTTGGGGGCCCATGATTGAGCACGCTACAAAAAGGGAAATATATTAATAATATAAAAATAACGACCATTGGATAAATTTTCCCTTTTAAAAAAATTTTCTTTCCCTTTGGGATTAAAATGGGGAGGTCCGTGTAAAGCTTTCCCCAACTTGCTTTTGGTTGGGGGTTGCAACCCCCACTTACCCCATGGTCATGAAAAAAAATTAAAGACTACGCAAAATTTAAGTTTGAATAATTGAGCTCCGCCCTAAAAATTGGGGTATAGGCTACAGATCGGGAAAAATACAATTTTATTTTCTTTTCACTTTATTTTCAAATATACAAAAAAATACATTTTTTGATTTTTTTATTTTTATAACCCTATAAAGTGAATCTTGAGGTGGGGAATCATGCTAGCTTAAAAGTTATTTTTTTTATCATTAGTTTAGAAAAAATAAATTTACTCGAAAGTTCCATTTTTATTTAGTTTATGTAAAAATAACTATTCAATTAATTAACAGTATAATAAATCAGTATTTAAATTTTAAAATGATCTACACTAAGGGTTCGTTAAAATTATTTTAAAAAATAAGAAATAAACGCTAATTTAAAAATATTATATTAACAGTTTTAGATAAATGGCTTTATTGGAAAGAAATTAGCCTCTTTTAAAGGGAAGTACTAACGTTTTTTAATTGTAGGGTACGATTGAGTCAGGAAATATTTTAAAAAGCTTTTACAAAAAAAAAAGCATGACAATGGGTTTGGGTTTTAACCAAAGATTGGTCATGTGGGTAATCTTTGGTTTACCCTTTTTTTTATTCTAATTAATTTATTTTTTTGTGGTTTTAGAAAACGCAGTTAAGTGCATGAAGGGATTAGTTCGGAAAAAATTTATTTTATTTGTATTTCATATTAACATAAAGCTAGAGCATAAAATTTGCGTGTTTGAAGAACGCCAGCATTTTCAAAACTTGTTTCGTGGGATGGCGGTATCTTTTTTTTATTTTTTTAGAAAGAATTTAGTATTGTTTTTAAACGTTGTAGTGAATGCATTGCACCACCTCAGCTACTTTTTGCGTAGGGTGATTTACTGTACCGATTAGTACTGTTTTCGTAGTAAACAAATTTGAGTTGGGGAAACGTTAGAATATTTCGTAAGGTTAGGAAGGTAAGGATAAAATATTAAGTTTTTTTTACGATTGGGTGAATATGTTTTTCCCATTAAAAGTTGATCTATTATTTTCCTTAGTAATAAATTCAGGACGATTTTAAGTAAGGGCATCCCTTATTATTGTAAGTTGATGAACTACTTTAATTGTGTATTTCAAATACATATACCTTTGGTTTTGAGTTGAATCAGTAAAAGAATCCTTAAATTTTTCCCTTTTTACTCATTGATTTTAACTTGTATAGTACATCGGATTCAGGATAACAGGATAAGGTTTATAAAATTGGTTTGTCTGGAAAAGGACAAAAAAATTTTACTTAGAGGAGAAAAACTAGTAGAGAACAGATTTTAAATACCTGGGCACCATAATCTACCGATGGGAAAAAAAGAAGCGGAATTGCAAGGCGTGCTGGGACCGAGAGATTCTTCCCGTTAGGAAAAACTGCTTGGAAAAAAGAGGTGCCAAAGGGGTGCAAATTTTAAAACAAAGTTATTATGTACCGGTACTCACATATGGTGCAATGGGATGCCAGTTGGGGGGAAAAACGAAAAACAAATTCAAAAGTGGAAAAAAAAATTTTAAGGGGTGTAAAGGGAGTTGCAAATTGATAAAATGATGAGCACGAAAATAGGAAAGGACTAGGACAGAGTTTAATCTTTTAGCTAGGGGAAAAAAGCTGAGGGGGTTTGGACACTGAAAAAATGCAGAAGGACAGGTTCCGAAGATGAGATGAACAAGACGCAGGACACAAACAGGAAGAAGAGGAGGCCCCGACTGAGATAGGAAAAGTTTAAAGCCATTAGGGGTAGGAATCGACCCTCCCCCCCCCCCCCCCTCGAAACTAATTTTAACTATAGCAGTTTTGTTTAGAAAAAATCAGATTAATAATCCCCTTTTGCCACTTTGGAGCTGGGGGGTTTTACCTCCAGGGGTGTCCAAAAAATCAAAGTTGCAAAACTTTGACCTGCTATAACGGGCAAATTTTTGAAAAATTAAAAAATTTTTTTAAAAATTTACATTTCCCTTTTTTTTTTAAAAAAAACCCTTTTTTTAAAAACCCAAAAAAAAAAAAAAAAAAAAAACCCCATTAAAGATTGGAATTTTAAATCCGCTTTTAAAGCTTTTTTTTATACATAAAAAAAAAGAACCACGAATTTAAAAAAAAAAATTTTTGAAAAAAAAATTAAAAGGGCGGGCCAAAATACTGGGTTTTATTTTTGCTAATATAAAAACCCATTTGTTTAAGTGCAAAAAGGTGTTTATGTTACTTAAAACCCCAGAAAACCTGTTAAGAATACGTTTTGGGTTATGTGGGCCTAGCAAAAAAATTATAATTTTTATCAGGGTTGTAAAAAATTTAAATTTTCAAATTACAACAATTTGAGAGAAATAAAAATTTAAAAAATAGGGAAAAATAAATGTTTTGTTGGCCCAGCCCATCACCAAATTTTATATTCTAACCAAAACCCAATATAATGAGTGCTGTTTTAACCCGGGGGTTGCCCAAAAAATAGGGTTGTTTTCTTGTAAAAAAATTGTTTGAATAAGGTCAAACTCGATCATAATATACCGTCAGGTGAAAAGGGGACGACCCTCGGGGCCCCCCAAAACTAATTTTTCCCATAGCATTTTTGGGTTAAAAAAAAAAATCACGATTAATAATCCACCTTTTTTGCCTTTTTCAGCTGGGGCGTTTGCCCTGGGGGGTATTAAAAGCGCATAATGTTTTTTTTTAATTTTGGGGCCGAAACGGTATAGTTCTTTTTTCGCTCTTGAAAAATTTTCCAAAATATTTTTTAAAAATACAATAAATAATATTTTTTCCCCATTTCTTCCCTGCCCAGACCTGTACTAAAAAAAAAAATCTCATTTTGTGAAAAAACACACCCCAAAAGTAAAAAAAGGGGGGAATATATTAAATTTCTTTATGTAGGGGAATCAATGTGTATTTTTACTTCTGACACAAAAAAATCAACAAATGGTCCTTCAAAGTGTTAAATCGACATATAAATTACAATGTACATACAGAAATACATACAGATATGTACATTTTTACGGCCCTCACGGGCATAGTTATAAAAATTTATACACCCAATGTTCGTGAATTAAAACTAATTTTTTTAATTTAAAAAGGGGGCCTTTTTTTTCCTTTATCCTCATCAACAAAACAAAAATAATACACCCTACGGGATTTGGCCCGGATATAGAAATCCCCCTTCCCACAGCTACTTGGGGGGGGGACCAAAAGATAACCAAGGAGTTTGTGATAAAGGGTGAAGCCATAAAAACTGATTAGAGCTGCAGGGAAGCCAAATAGCAAGATGATTATTTTAATTTTTACGTTTTATTTTTTTGTAAAAATTTGAAAGAAAAAAATTTTTTGGGTTTATAGAGAAAGTTTTTCCATTGGCCGAGTTGGATACTAATAAAGCTTTTACAAAAATGCACAAGGGGGCTTATAGCCAGATATACAGCAGCCCATACCCAAAACCTGGGTGCTTTATCGGGAAACCCAAAAAGGACTAGGTGGGAACTGTATTTGTACCTCCCAATTTGACCCCCGCTAGGGCTTTTTGTATTTTCTAAATTATGGGAAATTTGGGGGATTTTCTTCTCGGTGATTAACAAGTGTTCAATTTTGTTCGTTATTCCCGAAAAATTGTATTGGCATTTAAATGAAAATGATGATATCAGCGATCATAAGTAAATAAAGGGTGTCTAGATGTATCGATTTTCACCCACCCTTGTTTTTATTTTCCTGTTCGGGGTTTTACTTTGATCAAGAGGTTTAAAAAACGAGCTACTGACTTTTAATAAAACCATTCCCAAAACTCTCCGAATAGGTTTCTTCTCCCCTTTAAAAGTGGGCCCACAGATTTCCCTGTCCCATTTTTTTGATTTATTTTCCCTGTGCATACTATTAACAGGGTTGAATGGAAAAAAAATTTTGGATCATTCTAAAAAAATTTTATGCGTCCCTAAAAGCTTTAAAAGTATACTCAAATGTGCATCTGGAAAAAAAACCCACAAGCTGAATATTTTTACGGGAAAATTTTGGGGGAACAACCTTGTGAATAAAAAACAAAAAAATAGTAAAAAAACACAATGAAATGATAGAAAACATTTTCACGTGCAACGGCGTTCTTTGGGGTTTTGGGAGTTCAAACATTTAAATAAGTATGAATAATTATTGTTGTCAACTTGCAAAAACACCCAAATATTTTAAAACATTTAGTATAATTGTAACTTCCTACACGATACTCCCTTTAAAAAATAGACCCCTCCCATTACCAAAAGAAAATAGCATTGTGGAAAAAAAACATGTAGTTCAGCTATAAGAGCATAGCCCCTTTTTAGTTCAGGGGGTGATTAAAAATATGTAGAAGGGGGCCCATATGTTTTCATAACATCATAATTTTTGGACCAAAAACCCCCATTTTACCATAAAAAATCCGTAATTTTTGTTTTAGGGGTTTTACAATGTTTCACGTTTCACAATGTTTGGTTGTCAAAAAAAATTTTGAAATGCAAAATAAAATTTAAATAGGAAAAATATATAAAAAATATGTTTGCATATGAGGGCCCCCTTTGGGCACCCCTATCGTCTAAAAGCCCCAGATGTTAAAATGGGCAAACATGCCCTTTCATGAGGGAAAAAACATAGTTTTACCCTTTTAGAAAAACACACACTGTTATAAGTTCAGGGGGTTTTTATAAGTACAGATGAAAGGGAAAGGCCGCCAAAAAGTTTCAAAACTATTTTGTGAGTTGTGGGACAACCCCGTGGATACATATAGCAAAATTTGGGGTTTTTTATGTTTCGAAAAACAGTATTAGTTTTGGTCTTTTCAATCAAAATAAAAAGAAGATTAATTTTCATTAGAAAAAATTTTTTTAACATTTTATTTGCATATTTTGGGCTTTTGGGCAAACCCCAAACCCTCTAAACGCCCCCGCGGGCCCAATTTGGGAAACAGGGGAGAAATAGAAAAACGATTAATTCCTTTAAAAAACATATGGTAGCATTAGTTCCCAGGGGGGGGGAGGGGGGGGGGGGTTTTTTAAAGCCCCCTAAAGGTATATAAACAATGGATTTTAACCCGGGGAAATGCAGCTTGGGGAAAGGGGAAACCCGGAAAGATGTTTGGGGAAAAACGAAACAGTGGGAAAAAAAATGGTGGAGGCCCCGAGGGAAAAAGACATTAAAAAAGGGAAAAAAATGAAATAGAGATGCAGAGGGAAAAAAAAAGAGATGTGGGAGAAACGTAGGGATGGCTTTCCGGGGGGTTTGATAAACCCCCGGGGGGACAAGAATGTTGGGGGGAAAATCCCACCCCCACCCGACTTAGTTTGGAAAAAAGGCTGATATTAATTAATTAATTAAAAAATACAGAAAATTTTGATAATGAACAACTGGGCCCTTTCACGGGTTGTCGAGGAGCATTTTAGATTTTATATACGGAGCTGGGACCTTTTGTTTCCTCCAAATGTTAAAACTAAAACAACTGGGTTTGGCCTTCCTATTGATATTGTGCGCGTAAAGAAAATTAAAATGTGCAGTAAGGGATATGACTTTTACAGAATAACAATTTATGTTAATATCGGGGCCCAAAAGTGCCTTGTTACACTTTAAGGGGGACAAATTGCGTCAAATGAGCATAATTAATAGGCAATTAATAGATGTTTAAAGTTTTGCGGAATTTCCCTTTAAAAAGTCTTTGAGTCAATAAAATTAGTGCCAAAAGGTGAAGCCCTCAATTAGGGTTCCGGGGGAACACACCCATTTTAAAATGAACTCGGAGGGCACTCGTTCGATTTTCGCCACATTTTAAACTGGGCCCGGGCTGTGACCCAAAAAGGCATATAGATATAGTTTCACATTTTTATTAAAGGGGGAGGCCTATTCACTATTCACCCGCTAAAATCAAAAAAATATTTATTTATACTAACTAGTTTTAATTTTTAAAATTAAAAAGAAAATTTATTAGGGCCCCCCATGACCCCCCACCCCCCCCCATTTTTTTTTTTTTTTTTTTTCCCCCCCCCCCCTTTTTTCCGAACGGTTTTTTTGGCAGGACCCATCGGCAAAAAATTCCTCCTCATTAGAATTAACATGGGGATGATTTTTATTCCTCGTGACCTTGGAGGATTTTCATCCCAAAAAACATTGGTTATTATTGGCGTACGCGATAACCTTTTCTATGAATCCGCTACATTTTGTTTTGTAATTTGCAAAAGTGGTTCGGTCAAAATATGCTGATTACCAAGACTGGGTGTGATTTTAGAATGCATAGGTAATATTTTTGTGAGTTTTAATGTATATTTGTGCACTGTTTCCAAATACAATGTAATTTAGTTTTTTTTAGATTGGTACGGTTCTCCCAGAATCTATGTGGAACAAGAAATAAGCATATGTTCAAGCCAATTTACCAAATTTCCCAAAATGTCTATTTTCACATTTCTTTATAAAAAAAACTTAAACTTTTTGTGTAAAATCACAGTTATACAATTTATAATTTTTTAAACGGTAATTTTAGTGTAGTATTATACCATAGATAGATTATGTGGTAATAAATAATGTTTGTGGGTAATAACCCCTGGTAGGCCCAAGCGATGTCTAATCTGATTGTAGGGCCAACCAAAAATTTTGCACAAAATTTTCACCAAAATACACCAAAATTTTAATATTTGCAACCTCTCTTATGAAAAACTTATTTGCTATTAAGTGGGCGGGGCTGCCATTAAGTTGGCCCCGCCCAGCCACATTACAGTGAATAAGTTTTTTATGAGAATGGTGCAAATATTAAAATGCGTGCGTGGTGTATTTTAGTACAAAATTAATGCCATCAGATTTGAAATCAGTCCTTTGGGCGGGGGCTGTCATTTAATCGGCCTCGCCTGCTAACATAGTAAATCACTTTCTAATGCGAATGGTGATAAAATTTAAATTGGTGGTGTGTTTCTGTGCATAATTAGTGCCAACATATGCCTTGTTTTCCGTCTTATTTCTTGCGGACCCACGCAGATTTCCCGCAGTTAAGCTGGAACTCGGCTCACAACACTGCTTGTCAAATCGCATAGTTTACACAAGGATATTATGCGGATGTAGCAGGACAGAAGTTCGAGATTAGGAATTCACCGCCTTTTTTTTCCTCGTTGAATTAAGATCAAGAAAACTTTTCTCTGATGAGCATCGCAGAGTCTGGAGGTTTCTATGACGATATAATAGGCCCTTTACCTCACTCAACATATAGTTTATATGCAGGGAACATTCCAAAAGAATACAGGTTGTATGCAAATTAACGAATTAATATTAGATCAATATAAGATAAAATAAGACTAGGTGTAAACCAGCCCTAGGGATCATTATCCCCCTGAAATCAATTATACTACGACCATATTGTTTATCTTTAATTTCTTCTAATGTTTTATTTTTTCAGTGGTGTAGATATCACTGGTGTAGATATCACTGGTGTAGATATCACTGGTGTAGATATCACTGGTGTAGATATCACTGGTGTAGATATCACTGGTGTAGATATCACTGGTGTAGATATCACTGGTGTAGATATCACTGGTGTAGATATCACTGGTGTAGATATCACTGGTGTAGATATCACTGGTGTAGATATCAGTGGTGCGGCCGCACAGAGGCCCACTGTCTCTAGATGATAGGGGCCGAGTCGGCGCCAGCATAACGTATTTGACTCCAATTTATACAGCCAACCGAATGGTCAGGACAATATGATGCTGTTTATGTAGTAAAAGTTTTAAAGATATGTTGAAGGTAAAACTGTTCCTCAATCCACGAATCTGATGAAGGTAATGAGGCAACGAGAAGTGCTGAGAATGGAGAGACGAGTTAAAGTGCTAAGCTTTCTGTTTTTTGCGAGTACACGGTTCATAACATCGTTGTCGTATTTATTTTCACCTAATCGTTGATTAAGAATAAATCTATATGATTCGGTTTGTGTATTTATCAATTATTTAATCGATTTTGAATAAAATATTCGTGAATCTCAGTAATTTACTCAATTTTTGCGAACTTCGGGAATTATTTATTCCACCCGTCTAGATGTTTTAACGCAAATTTTTTGTACTGAAGCTCAACATTTAATGGGAATTTTACGATCGTAATTCATGATTTAATATTCATATTTCCATACAGGGTAGAATTTGGCCCGAGCAGAGCATGGCTCTGCTAATCGTAAGATATAGAAAATAGGAAAAAGTCCATCTCGCAATATCAGCTAGATGTAGGGTCCCCGAAACTAGAGGCGTGCTCTGGCCGGCAATGTGACTGTTGTATAATGAGAGAAATAAAAGATTAAAAAGGTACATTCTCCTTATACATTCTTATTTCTTATATATTCTCTCTTATAAATTCTTATAGGTTATATAATTTCTTATTTACTTATTAAAATTCCTATTCATGCGTAAATGCTGTATTTTAAAATGAACCACTGCTCAATTTCACGCAACAAATCAGTAAACCTAATTTTTTTTATATATGACAGTCCACTTAGAAATTAAGACGGTATAAATAATAAACAATAATCCAAAACTGAGCTCTAAGGAGTATCCAGTGCAGTTTAGATCAGTCTAGTAACCGATTAGGGTGAAATCCGGAACAACGTGTGTTACATGGATAGGGATGGAAAGTAGGGGGGGGGGGTAATTGGAGACTTCATTCAAGATTCAAGAGTCAAGAGCTGGTTCCAACGTCAAAGGCCGACTTACAGGGACATGATGAAATCAATTGGGAAAGAAAATATAGATCGAAAACTTAAAGACAGCAACGAAGAGACATATGTAACAATAGTGCCAAAAGCAGGAATCAAAACCAAAATAAAATAAACACGACAGAAAATAAAATGAACAAAATTCAACCACATTCCATTGGGGTAGGGATTTCAATGATTAAAAACGTACGTGTAATGGGAGAGTAAAAATTTTCTGTGAAAGTGCCTAAGAATTAGTCTTAAAAATAATATTGAAGAAAATGTAGGTGATGATGTTGAAATCGTAAAGACAGAATTAACCAAAGAGAGAAATCTAAGCTGTTGTTGTTTGGAGTGGAAGAAGAAGATGACCACACAATAGTTAATAAAATAATCAAACAAAACAAACTTGATACTTTAGATGAAAATTTCATATTGAAAGTAAACTCAAGAAACTAACAACGTCATATAACGAACAGAAATTATTAAATATTGTAAAGAAGTCGACCCAAAGACGCGCCTAATGTTAGTGAAGAAGGGAGCTGTTTATTGTGGCTTGGATGAAATGTAAGTTCATAGATTATGTATTTATCGTAAGGTGCTATAAATGTAACATGCATGGACACATGGCTGGGGAGTGTAAGAACAATGAGAGCTGTGCATTTTGTGCCGGAAATCACAAATACAATGAGTGTGTAGCGGATTACGAAGTTTGCTGAAACTGTGTCCGAGCGAACAACAAATTCAGTGCTAATTTTGATACCAACCATGAGGCGACGTCTAAAGATTGCAAATTTTATCAGAATATCGTAGACAGAGCATTTAGTAAGGTCAATTTTACTGTGGTGGATCGGTAGCAATTACAGGCAGGCAATGAGAAAAGGGTGAGAGATAGAAATGCTATCCTGTATTATATGAATAGTCAAAGTTTGGTAAAACACATAGTTGAAAATAGCTACTTATTACAAATCAATAAGCCTAAAATCCTTTGTTTATCCGAAACGCGTGTAACGGCTGATATTAGAAGCCCTGAAACTGATATTGAAGGCTATACAAGTGTACATTGCTGTTCCTGTCACGGAAGAACAGGGTGATTTGTCTCTGTATATATCTGTGGGCATAAAGTTTAAAGTAATAAACAAAGAAATAAAAGAGACCAATACTGGTGCTTAGTTGGCAAAGTGATAAGCAAACAGTTAGATCAAAAAAATGTGTACATATCGTCATTTACCATTCACCATTCACCTAGTTCATCTCATGACGAATTCTTAGATTTCTTTGAAACATTATGTGAAAAATATCACTCGATAAAAGGTAAAATAATAATAACAGGTGACTTGAATATAAATATGTTAAAAGATACTATAGTCACGCTAGACTAAACCAAATTATTAAATTGTATGCTATGAAACAATGTGTGACGAACCCAACAAGAATATGTGAAACTAGTAGACGATGATGGATCTAGTTATAACGACAGATCATGGACTTGATGTTCAGGTGGTATCTCAGCCGGCTATTACAGACCGTGAGTTAATTCAGGTTAAGTTAACTAATCAAATAAAAGAAGGAAAAGAATGCATACTATTAGAAAACGAGATTATATTAAGTACAAGGATAATCTCAATATGTATCTAATAGATAAAGACTGGCTATTCAACTCTGATAATGTAGATAGTGTTAGCAAATAACTTTCTTGACAATATTGTTGCAGGTCAAGACATATTTGCCCCGGCTAAAAGAGAGAGTTGTATCTACTCGAAGCTTAAAATACCCTTGGTTTAATAAGATAGTAAGTGACGCACAAAACGAAAGGGATTATAGCTATGAGAGGGCAAAACTAACTGGTAATATACATGAGTGGGTACATTATAAGGTAGCTAGAAATAAGTTTACTAGTACTCTTAGAGCAGAAAAATTAAAATACTATAAGAATGTTTTAGATAAATCTGTTAACAACCCTAAAGAAATGTGGAAAAGTTTGAAAACTTTGATTGAAGGAAAAAATAATAATACTTGGAATGATGAGACATGCGAAAAAAATTATATTTAGTAAGGACGGTGGTTATACTGACAATAATGTAGCTACTAACTTCAACAATTTCTTTGTGAATAGTATAGGAGAGATAGTAAAATATGATATAGATGGAGCTAATGTAGATGATTTTGACATAAACCAGATGCCTCGGGAGCCTTTATGTTCACTAAAGAAATTCGATATCATTAATATTAAAGAGCTAAAGAAAATTGTAATGAATCTGAAACCAAAAACGAGAACGGAAAGTATTAAAAGAATCTTTATACACGATTGGGTATGGACTGCTTCATGTATAATAAATACATCCCCAAGATGTGGAAACATTCCAGATATATGGAAGTTATCGACTGTTATACCTGTTCCAAAAGTGCAGGAGATGGTGAAATGTAATGAGTTTCGGCCTGATTAATTGCTTACGTATTTATGAAACAATTCTTGGAAAAATTGTACATAAACAATTACTACAATATTTTGAAAGCAATGATTTTTTTATAAAAACCAATCAGGCTTTAGAACTAATCACTCGTGTGAAACCTCCTTACAATTTGCCTTAAATAAATGGCTTTATGATAAAGATAATGCCCTGTCAACTTTTTGTAGTGTTTTTAGACTTCAAAAGGGCATTTAAGACAGTTAATAGAGACATTTTGTTACAAAAATTGAAACGTTATGGTATTAAATATGTTGCATATGATTGGTTTGTAACATATTAAAAAAACAGGAGTCAACATACAGTTGTTGGTGAGCTATCATCGGAGGAAAAGGAAAACGGTTATGGAGTACCTCAGGGATCCGTTCTCGGACCATTACTTTTTATAATTGATATTAATGATATGTAAAATTTTGTGTTGAATTGATACTTCTTAATTTGTTTGCCGAGGGACACCCTTATTAGTACATCTGCCAGGGACCTTTTGCTTACAAAAAAGGTCGACGCATTTTGACTTCGGAATATGATAAAACAAGGCTCCCCTGAATACTATGTCATGAGGTGATAAGCTGGCAAAGGGGCCAAACACGCCGCCATCTTGGTTTTTTGTCAAATTCAAAAAAAGGGCTATAAAAAACTAAACCGCTAAACCGATTTTGAAAAAGTTTAGTGTTCCAGATTTGAAATTTTATTTCAAAATTGCACGTGTGTGGTCAATTTGTAAATTTTAAGATTGTATTATCCAAATAAAATCCCATTTTCTGAGTCAATGTTTTTTGTTCTGGAATGTTTGGCTTATAATTTTTAAAGGGAGAGCGCCTTAATTGAAAAAGTACTTCTATAAACCTTTTAGATAACTTTAATTTAAACAAAACGCATTCAAATTTAGTTTTTTATCTCAATTTCTTCCCGAGATATGAATTTTTGAAGAGTCGTGCCACCCTCGCTTGCCGCGCCTATCAAGCAGGCAGCTTTCGGTGCGCGGGCGATTTATGTTTGTATTTCGTTCTCGTTCTTCGTCGACGCATTTTGACTTCGGGAATACGATACAACAAGGCTACCTTAATACTATGTCATGAGTGATAATCTGGCAATTGGGCCAAAAAACGCTGCCTTTTTGGGTTTTTATCAAATTCAAACAAATGGCCATAAAAACCAAACCGATGAACCATTTTAAAAAAGCTTAGTGGTTCCAGATTTAAAATTTCATTTTAAATGTATGTGTAAGCAAATTAGTAAATTTTTGTAATTGTTTTATGCAATTAAGTATTTTTCTGAGTCAATGTTTTTGTTCTGGAATTTGGCTTAACTTTTGAGAGTGCGCCTTAACTAAAAAGTACTTCTTGTAAAACCTTTTAGAAAAACTTCAATTCAAACATAACGCAATCAAATTTAGGTATGTATCCCAATTACTTCCCCAAAGATTGAATTTTGAAAGAGTCGTGCCACCCTCGCTTGCCGCGCTTGTGAAGCCAGGCAACTTTCGGTGCCCGTGCGATTTATGTTGTCTTTCGTTCTCGGATTATCTATTGATAGTTTATTTCAAGGGGTATTATTTGCATTGGATCAATGTTAATCAGTAATTCTTAAAAGACCTCAAAAGGGTTGAAGATTTAACTCCTCCCATATTCTTAATAATCTTATTATTATGTGTATTACTGAAACGAATTGAGTTTGAACTCTTTCAGGAATAAACCTTCATTTACTTACGGATGCAGCGTACGATTTTTTTTTAGCAAGTAGACGAACGGAATAAGATTCTTTTGATCGAGGGAAAGCAAATCTTTTCTTTTCCCAATTTTCCGTTATTGCAAATTGATGCTTAAAGACTAATTTAAACATTAACTGCAACATTTTCTCATGCTTATAATAAATTAAAACTCTTGCGTCAATATTCCTTCTTCATTAAATCCTACAAAAGTTTGAAGGCAATACCAAATATTTTACATTTCTATTTGTCTTCAGTTTGATTATTCATAGATGAAAGATAATGAAATTATAATGGTGAATGCTATTTTAACTTGTCATTGGGCTGTATAAAATTGTTCCAAGTACAAAATTTAAAAAGAACTAATTTGCCGTGCATTTGCATATTGTAATGCACTAAACTAATTATAACAAATTTATACCCCAAAATTCACAGTAAAATCACCGCTACGCTTTAGTGATCCCTCGAAGTAGAAATCAAAAACCAAATTCTATCCTTTGGTATTTGACGCCCTTGAAGCGTTGAGTGTAAATGTATAATCGATCTGAATTGTCTCCAATGTCCTTTTCTCTTTGACCCGATTTTTCTAACAATCCCCATGCGTGAAGGAGATGTGCTGTATAAATATTTTTGGCGGAGATTGCATTTTTTTAATGCTTGCTGCTATGCTTCTGTAATCACTCTTTTTCAATTGCGCCCACTGTTTCGTGTTCTTAATTTACTTATTCAAGCCATCAAAGAAATCGGACATACTTCATATGTCAGAATTTCTTCAAGATCGAGTCCTCTGATGAGAGCAATATCAATGCATCGTTGTACTTGTGCATAGTTATTTTAAAGACACAAGCTTTGAGAGTTGAGCTTTAGATTGAGTGTTTTACACTTGATCACATGTTTGCAAGTTTGTACGGTGTTTTGTATCATAAAATCCCGCTTACTTTCGTTTATGAATATAGTTCCTTTTATAAATTTCAAGACAGGCTCCATCACCAAATTTCTTCACATTAAGTACTTGTTTTTCGAATGTCGTTATACATTACATCTTGGGCTATTATGGTATGCAAACGATTATCATGAGTTCAAACGGGTTCTCATGAGAAAGCGTATGAAGTGGATCATAGTTTGAATCTTCTCCTCGTAAGCTGAAGTTCTAGACGAGCTGTATTCTGATTTCTGACTATGAAAATCATTGGTGTTGAAATTGTCGGTTCTACTTATGTCTCTATGCAATTTTGATACAGCTAACATTTCATGATACATATATCCCACTCTGCAACAAATATTTTTTTTTGTTCATCCAATGACACCATGCTTCTTTTTTGGAGCGATTAATGGTCTGTTCTAGACACATATCTCCGCCAACCGCTTTGAATATCCTTTTGTTTGCTTTGAAACAAATTCTTCGTCCGTGAATCTTTCATACACTTAGGGTGAAGTGTCAGGTAGTCTCCTCATTCCTCTAAGTATACAGAGCACCAGCGAAAATAATTTGTTCTGTCGCATACGGCCAAAAAAATATACGATTTTTTAAATTGCAAACATTTGCAATTCGCAGTTTCCTTCTCTGTCTGCACGTAATAAAATCCATTAGAAGAGATACCGTATCCAAAAACAAAACTCAGTTTTTGAACTTTTCATTTGATTCAGAATTAGTTGTACAAAAGTTACGAAAATCCTCCATTAAGTGATCAGCTGCCTGTAAGGATGTGCTCATGGCGCTTTGGCTAGCTTCAATTGTCACAGTTTTTCAACGCAATGTCGAAGATCAATGACAATCTATAGAATTTTGGAATACTGATCTGGATTGTTCGTTTCAAAGAAATTGGTTAGAAGAAGTCGATTCATTGTTTCACCTAAGTGCTTCATACCGTGCAAAGATCGAGCATAATGTTCTCCGTTAATTACAGAATCTACAACGCTTATTCAAAGATAGAACATTCTGTCCAAATTGACTCTGACCACTTCCTTTCAGAAACTTGCCAATTCAGCCAAGCACTACTTTAAACAAATGAAAAAATTATTGATCCCAAGCAAAGAAACAAGGTTTTTGAATTCATGAAGTCAATGACCAAAAAATCTGTTTTGCTATGGGGATAAACACCTTCATCCATAGTCACTGGGCAAATATGACTGGTCTAAACTAGTCGAGGACATTCGAAAAAAATTTTCAAGGTTGTATAAAAAGTACTGTATTCAGTAACTGGGTGCAAAGAAACAAAGCAAAGAACACCATTGGAAATAAACTATCAAAAGATAATCCGAGAACGAAGGACAACATAAATCGCTCGCGCACCGAACACTGCCTGGCTTGACAAGCGCGGCAAGCGAGGGTGGCACGACTCTTCAAGAATTCACATCTCGGGAACTAATTGGGATACAGACCTAAATTTGATTGCGCTATATTAGAATTAAAGTTATCTTAACAGGTTTACAAAGAAGTACCTATTCAATTAAGGCACTCTCTTAAAAGTTATGTCAAAAATTCCAGAACAAAAAACATTGACTCAGAAAATGTATTTTATTTGCACAAAAACAATTTAAAATTTACCCAAAATTTTTTACACAAAACATTTGAAATAAATTTGAATCTGGAACACTAAACTTTTTCAAAATCGGTCTAGGGGGGTTTGGTTTTTACAGTCATTTGTTCGAATTTGATAAAATCCAAGATGGCGGCGTGTTTGGGCCCCATTGCCAGCTTATCACTTCATGACATAGTATTCAGGAAGCCTTGTTATCTAGGGCGACGGTCGTGCCCGGCAGACAAGCGATGCGATGCTTAGGCGACACCGAAAATCCGGCCCTATATACACCTACAAGAGTTGGGGGGTTTTCAGCTATCTGCCCACGCCGCCCCGAAGAGTTTTCAATCTTGAAACTCGGTATTGACCTGGTATGTGGTCCATGACATACCAAAAAAAAATCAACCCGATCCGACAACTCGTTCTGTGTTAAAAAAGGCTCTCAAAATCGTCAAATTCCTTAAGGCTGGCTGGTGGTGGTGGCTGGTGGCTGGTGGTTGGGTGGGGGGGTGGGTGGGTGGGTGGCAGTTCTTTCCCCGGAGAGTTCTTTAGCCCACAGAGAAAACGGTAAAAACTTAGAACTATGAAACTTGGACCACACTTAGGTGTATTTCAGACGCAGTGCCTTTTGCTTTTTAAAACCAAAATCGGGTAACAGGGACCGGAGAAAAAACAAAAAATTTTGGGTGATAATCAAAACGCGTAATTACCAAGGCGTGGTAATTTGTACAAACTTGAAATTTACATGCTATTACCATTATAATATCTTGCGTCCAAAAAAACAAGGGGGTAAATTTGGGATGACCATGGGCCCAAAAATGACAAAAAAACATATCTGAACTTTAAAAAATGAATCATTCAAATAAAAAGCTTTCAACTGAGATGTTTCAAAAAGTGGAATACATTTTCATATCTCTCATTCTTTATCACTTTTGAATATGGAAAGCAAAAATTGGTTAACGGGGACCGGAAAAAAAAAACAAAATTATCCCAAAAATAGGTAATTCCGTACTCTTATGAATAATACGCTATACCGAGAAAACGGTTCATCTTTTGAACTTTTGAACTTGGGCCACACTCAAGATGTACCTCATATAAAAAAACCCGGGGAATTGGGACCGGGGAAAATCAAAATCAAAAAACAAAATCAAAAACACGTAATTACTCAGGCGTAGTAATTTGTACAAGCTTGAAATTAAACATGCTCTTTAAACCCTTATAAATATCAAGTGCTTATGCTAGTGCGTTTGGGCTTGTTGTTAGCGATCTGCTTCCAATGCAGAAGGGCCAGGGTTTCGATTCCCGCAAAAGTCAAAGTTTTTTAACTTCTGATTTGGACTTAAGTCTATCAGTTCTTGTCTAGGAGTTTGTAAACCGGTGACTTTGGAGCCGTCCTAGCAAAATCAAAACGCGTTATTACTCAGGCGTAGTAATTTGTATACAACTTGAAATTAAAAATGCTCTTAACCATTATAAATATCTAGTGCTTAGCTAGTGCGTTGGTCTTGTTGTTAGCGTATCTGCTTCCAATGCAGAAGGGCCAGGGTTCGATTCCCGCTAAGTCAGAAGTTTTTTAACTTCTGATTTGGACTTAAGGGCTATCAGTTCTTGTCTTAGGAGTTTGTAAACGGTGACTTTGGAGCCGTCCTAGCAAACGAAGCACATAATAAATTTCAGAGTTGTTCTGAATCGGCCTTGTCGATTCTGGCGTGGATCCGCGGGTGTTCGCACTGTCCATACCATATTGATATATTTCCTATTAAAAATATCGATCTTTGGTTGGTTATCGCTCCACTGTCGATTGCGTCGGGCCTGCAAAGGGGTTTGGGTTGGTCGCTTTGATTTAAAGTCCCCCACTGAAAATCAGTTATATAACTGAGTGGGTAGTACGAATGTATTTCTTTATTTATTTAAGTGGTATCTTTGGTGTGACCGTTGGCCCCAAAAATGTAAAAAAAAAACAACTTTGAACTTAACAAATTTAATCATTCAAAGTCCATCATTCACACCTTGATAGCCCAACGAACAACAAAAAAGATGGATATCCCCCCAAAATACAAAAATTTGTAAAAAAGACGGCAGCCAAGCTCTCCTTCAAAAAGTCTTCGGCTGTGAATGCTGTGAGATATAGAAATTGAGCCAAGCTTTTATTCTTTTTCCCTAGTTTCGCTTTTAAAATATGTAAGATCATTTCGCCTGTTGACAGCGCCAAAACCAACGATTTTTGTGGTAAAAAAACGTTGGCTTGGCGCTCGTCAACAGGCGAAATGATCACATATTTTCAAAGCGAAACTAGGGAGAAAGAATAAAAACTTGGCTCAACTTCTATATCTCACAGCATTCACAGCGAAGACTTTTGAAGGAGAGCTTGGCTGCCGTCTTTTTACAAATTTTTGTATTTTGGGGGGATATCATATTCCGAAGTCAAAATGAGTCGACGAAGAACGAGAATGAAAGACAACAAAAATCGTACCTGCACCTAAAAGCTGCCTGGCTTGATAGGCGCGGCAAGCAAGGGTGGGACACTCTTCAAAAATTCATTTTCTCGGGAAGTAATAGAGATAAAGACCTAAATGTGGTTGCGTTTTGTTTGAATTAAAATTATCTAAAATGTTACATAAAGTACTTTTTCAATTAAGGCGCTCTCTTTAAAAGTTATAAACCCAAACATTCCCGAACAAAAAACATGGACTCAGAAAATGTATCTTATTTGGATAATACATTACAAAAAATTTTCAAATTGGCTACGTATATACATTTTAAGTGAAATCTCAAATCTGGAACACCAACCTTTTTCAAAATCGGTCTAGCGGTTTGGTTTTTTTAGCCAATTGTTTGAATTTGACAAAATCCCCAAAATGGCGGCGTGTTTGGCCCCTTTGCCAGCTTATCCCTCAAACATAGTATTCAGGAAACCTTGTTTTATCATATTCCAAAGTCAAAATGCGTCGACCTTTTTTGTAAGCAAAAGGTCCCTGGCTGAAGGACTATATTTCGTTCCCTGCAAAAAGATGTCCTCTATGTGATTCAAATTATAAATAGAAACTTAAGGAGACTGCATAAATGGCTGTTAGTTAAATTTGGGTGGGCGAAGCGAAGACTTCAATTTCACAGAAACCCCGAAAAATTTAGCTCGGGTGTTTTTTTCTTTTTTTTCTTTTTTTTGTATTTTGGTCTGTTTGTTCGCTCTCTACCGGGAAAACGGCATATGCGATCTTGATTGAAAATTTGAGGGGACCTTCGAAATCTATGAACTTAGACTGGCCAGTTTTTGAGTACAATCGGAAA
>JAMZAV010011642.1:0-21513 GCA_024449915.1 Sweltsa coloradensis | reverse complement strand
TCAGTCGACTTTTTGATAAATCACAAATCCAGAAAATCAATTTATTTCTATAAAGTTTTTTTTTAAATAAATTTTAGAAACGTTTGACTGTAGAGTGTAGAGCCATTCATTTCGCTTCAGTGGCAGCGGTCGAAAAATATTACAAACTTCTGTGGTGTGATTCAGCCAAGCGAACAGCAATTTGCCGAAAATCTTAACAATTGGTTTTGTTGTAATGCTGGAAATTCAATAATTTATGCATTGCACCGATTGGTACTCTGTATCTCTGTGGCCATCTAATAACATTATTCTAAATTAAATGACCATTTAGAAATCTAAAAATATTATTTACACGATTATTTTTAAGTAATTGGCACTGAAATTGGTGAAAATTGCAGGTTCAGGATGAAGGTACCTCACACCAACCCAAATGCCAAATTTTGTTGGGGTACGAGCATTTTCTTCTTCGTGAAAAATTTAGCAATAATATCTACTTTCTTGCAAAAAACTATTTTAAAATACTAGGAAAACGCTAAAAGCCCGCCGCGTTGATGGATGAGCTTTTTAAAGTTTTTAGTTTGCCTGGAATATCTTTACTTTTGCAAGTGCTTTGATTTGTTGCCTACGCATTGTAGGTGATTGTTGTCAAGTTTCTATTGTTTCTTGTCAATTGGTATTATTTACCGTAAAAAACTTATATTAAAAACTTTATTTCTATAGATTCTTTCTAACTTTTTCAACTTTTTCTTTGAAAAGGTACTACATCACCATAACCATAATGTCCATGTATAATATGAACGTTGTAGCCCCACCCGTTTAGTCAGAATTGGCCCAAATGGCACGAAAATATCGCACAAAAAATAAAAAAAACTTATATAAAAAGCTTTATTTCTATAGATTCTGGCTAACTTTTTCAACTTTTTCTTTCAAAATGTACTACATTACCATAACCTTAATGTCCATGTATAATATGAACGTTGTAGCTCCACCCGTTTGGTCAGAATTGGCCCAAATAGCACAAAAATATCGCACAAAAAATCGAAAAAAATCGTAAAAGTACGATATATTCATGAGAAATATTTCTTCGATTATACCCAAAAACGTGGCAAGTCTAAGTTCAGAGATTTCGAAGGTCCTGTCAAATTTTCATCAAGATCGCATATGCCGTTTGCCCGGTAAAGAGCGAACAAACAGACAAAAATACAAAAAAAAAAAAAAAAAAAAAAAAAAAAAACACTCGAGCTAAATTTTTTTGGGGGTCAGTGAAATTGAAGTCTTCGCTTCACTCGCTTCGCTCGCTACGCTCATCCAACAAAACACAATACAAAATTTACAAAATTACAAATCAACAAATTTACAAATCCACAAAATCTACAAAATTACAAAATGTACAAAACTTACCAAATTTAGAATCAAATAATGCCTATATCGAATACATGGATCGAAAATGGTTCTTTCTAGTTAAAGGTTATAGCATTTCATTTCATATACTTGCTCCAACGAAAGAATGCAGATGCTTTGTAGTGGTGGGGGTAGTATGAATGCTCGGTAAATGGAATGTCGCCTTTGTGAATGAAAGAGAAATATCTTTTACCAACGGAATCAAAAATTATCTGTGCTAGATCACAGAGTTCTTCCGTGTGCTAGATCCACGCTGAGCTAGCGTGAATAGAGTTGACAAATTTGTTATGTTGGGAAAACAATTTCGAGCTATCTGCATTCTTTCGTTGGGACCTCTATAGATTAGGTTTGTTGTAGTTCTATTATTATAGGTTACCCAAATAATTTGAAAACTTCAGTGTTCCCTAATAAATAAAAAGTAAAACATTCAATGCAACTCGTTGTTTTACGACAGATAGCATGTTGACTCTGTCATACTGTTTCAGTTGGTACTGTTACAAAATTCAAATTTTTAATCGGCATTACTTTTATTGTGATAAAATAATAAATGTACTTTTAAAGGAGAAGGTTTGCTGGAAGGCATATAGACATTGTATACAATAAGCAAGTGTTAAGGCTAGTAGTTATTTTATATTCTATCGCAAATACCATAACAATTAACACATTAAAGGGGTATTCAACCGCTAAACTCAAAAAATATATTTCATTCAGGCTAGCTAGTTATGAATTTAAAAACTTACAGAAAAATTATTGGGTCCACCCCCAAAAAATTGTCAAACTTAGTATTTTTCGAGCTAGGTCCCATCGGCAAAAATCTCCCATAAGAAATAACATGGGGATGATCTTTATGCCCCGTGACCTTGAAGGATTTTGATCCAAAAAAATATAAGTTATTATTGACGTACTCTACAGCCTTTTCTGTAAATCCCCTATATTTTGTTTTGTAATTTGGGCAAGTGGTTCAGTCAAAATATGAAAATTACCTTGAAGGGGTGTGATTTTGGAATGCATGTTTATGCGTGTTTGAGAGTATATTTGTGCCCAGTTTAAAGACACGATGTTACAAAGGGCCATTTTAGATTGGTATGATGCTCTAGTATATGTGGAACAAAAAAGATGCAGGTTAAAGCCGATTTAAGAAATTTACCAAAACACCAATTTTCGCTATTTTCTGGATCAAAAAACTGAAAAATTCATATAAAATCACAGTTACAAGATATAATTTTTTAAACGGTCATTTTAGTGTAGTAATATTCTATAGATTATGTGGTAAAAAATAATTTTTTGGGTTAATAGCCCCATTATCGCATTTTAACAAATAATTTTGCAGTGGAATTTACAAAAGTAATGAGATCCAAAACAACAAAAAACTTGTAAAAATTCTGCCAAACGTTACGCGCTAATAAGAATTGAATCTAAAAGAAGGGCCAAGCTCATTTACCCTTCTACATTGTGCACTCTGATAACTGACCGCTTCCTTCAAATAAGCTTGTCTAAATTTGATTAGGCCTACACCTATTGATAGAATTTTTAAATAAAATACATAGTTCTTGCAAATGGGATGCAGGCATAGGAAAAAGTGAATTTTAGTTAATGAATATAGTTAGCTTGTGAAAATTAACTCTCAGTCACGAATTAGATTGGTCTTAATTAGGTCATTTTCAGCAAACAATTCATTTTTTCAAATTTTATGAGAATTTTGATATTTTCAATATTTTTTAGCATTTTTTAGAAATGTGACAATTTTTTTTTAGTCAAATTTAAATCTTAAGTGCACTTCTAAAAGAAGATTTATTTTTGAATTTTTTTTATGTTTTAGATGTTATCTCAAAAACAGCAATACTACAATGATATACATTTCCGGGACAAACCAAAATGTTCACATTTTTAGCTATTTTTGCGGATGTGAATTTTCAATCTTCTCTAATACAGGTACAAAATCATCCCAATGGAATTTTTTGTTTAATTTTTGTTTCAAATTCTCCCCCCAAAAAATAAATAAATGTGGTCAAACTGAAAAACCTATCATTTTTCGTATTTGAATTAAGAACGCATGTCCATAATCATGGATATCATGATGAAAGGGTAACAATGTTTCCTCGCACATTACGTTAGGCACCATAGAGAGTGTTTTATTAGTCGCCCACTTTTTCACTTCGCCTCTTGAAAACCGAGCCTTATGGTGGGTTCACAAGCCGACGTTGCGACGAGGGAAGTGAGCTATCGACCAATCAGGTGACGGGACGACGCGACGTGCCCCTCCCCTTCCGACGTCGTCAAAAATAGAACCGATTCCTATTTTCCACGCCGGAACGTCGCCGGAAGTTCAGCATACAAGCCTAAAATGATCTAAATATCTACGAAAACGAAGAATGGAGCTACTTGTTGGCATTCTAGCGAGTCTTTTATTGTTCTGTGCACTTGTGTACACTTGAAAACGTCTGAATACGAAATAATCGTAGTTTTAAAATCCGAACGCCGCTCATCGCATGTGAACACCTAGCGGCCAACATCGGCGATAGCGACGTGACGTTGACGTCGCAACGTCGGCTTGTGAACCCACCATTACGCGTAGAAACTGACGTTGACGCGTCACATACAGGCGACGTTCTGGAAACTCTGATGGCTGAGTGGTGGAATGGGTGGAATGGAATGATACTCTAAAAGTGTTTTAAAGTTCCGTACAAAACGTCCATCACTGCCTACGATAACGTGATAACCATGGAAAACGAGCCCATCAGTGCTTATGAATAATTCAATTTCATCGGTATGGAAGCTAAAACTCGACGGTGTTTTTTTTTTTTTTTTTAGCACAGACCGTTTTAAACACTCGTTTATTGTTTATACCTATCGGCAGGATAAACATCAATCTATTTGAAATAGGTTTTTGTAAAGCAATAATACATTTGGATAGAAGACAGACAAATATTTGGATGAGCGTAGCGAGCGAAGCGAAGATTCCATTTCACTACACTGGAGAAAAAAATCCGGAATGTTTTTTTTTTTTCCTGTATTTTTGTCTGTTTGTCCACACGATTCCGGCTAAACCGATACTCCGATTGCGATGAAATTTTATGGAGACCTTCGAAATCTCTGAACTTAGAACTGCCACGTTTTTGAGCGCAATCGAAAAATTTTCTAATGAAAATCGCAAATTTACGATTTTTTTTCGATTTTTAAAAAATTTCTTCGACTTATAACATCTACATGCTTAATCCGATTTTAATGAGTTTTTTACAGAACCTTAATTTTATGAATTAAGATATTTGTGTGAAATTTGAGAACAATCGAAAAATTATTTCTCATGAAAATCGAAATTTTACGGGTGTTTTCTTTTTTTAACAATTCTTTCACTTATATCACCTACATGCTTTATCCTATTGTAATGATTTTTTTACAGAACCTTAACTTATGAATTATTATATTCGTGTAAAATTTGAGCGCAATCGAATAATTATTTGTTATATGAAAATAGCAATTTTACGATTTTTTTCTTTTTTTTAAATTACGATTAAGAAAAATAAAAGAATAAGGTTAATTTTTATTTAATTTAATTTAATTTAAAAAAATCGACTTAGTAATAATTTTTTCATAAAAACAACAGAAAATCTGCATAACACATGTCAGGTCAATGCACCAATTACGCTCATCCAACAACGCGGCGGGACTTGAGCGTTTTCCTAGTTATCAAAATATTTTGTGTAGAAAACCATGCATTGATTTTGGGAGGCTTTGCTGTTGTTTTAACTTGCTATCAAAAATAAACACTGCAGAGTATTCGCATCAAAAACGCATGTTTGCCGCTGAGGCCTTCTATAATACAGTAAACGTTTCATATTTTGTTCCATTATTAACGTTTCAACTCTTCGTTGGAAAATTACGCTTATAGCACAAAAGTAACTATCATTTCCTCCTACTCGATACTAATTTATCTGTTCTGTTATAATTTTCTGTTCTTTCTATGCATATATTAAAGATACTCAAAGAAGGACTTGAGCACGAATAACATTGTAAATAACATTTTTACATTTTGTCACAAAAAAACAATACTTACCAAGCCGCAAAAAAGTATTTTGTTTAATATAAAATTAGTGAAAAATAAAATAAAAGTAAACATTTAGTCGGAAGTGTTGTAGTAAAAAATAAAAAATGTTTTCCATGAAATTTTGTTAGTTTGGAAGGGTTGGAAGTTCGTAAAATTTTAGATGAACTTTCCTTTGGATCCATTTAACGGATAGAGTATTGATTGATTGATTGGATATTGCTTAACGTCTCATATTTATGCAACTTGGCTAATCGAGACGATCGGATAGAGTAGATACGATGATGTTGCACGAGTGAACCCAAATTAATATCATTGTGTCGACTGGATGAAGTTCGAAATCTCAATCAAATTAGCAAGGGAACGCTATACGATCCGAGTTGTATATTATGTGCCCTCGTTCTAATCAAACGTCTACTTTTTTCCGCTGATCAAGATCACACACACTCAGAAGGGTATTACCACACCTAGTACATGTTTTTTTTTTTTTTTTACCCCGTTTGGTCACACACAATTTATAAATGTCGATCTAAATCTGCATTTTTTGTTGTCTTTGAAGACTCGCTCTAAAAAATGTAAAACATAAATGAAAACAAGGGCAATGTACGGTTAATATTAATTAGTGTTGATAGATTGGATATTGCTTAACGTCTCATATTTATGCACTTTGGCTAATCGAGACGATGAGTGGTGATAGATGAGGATCAAGGGTGAACAGAAGGGAGGAGGGGAAACCCGGTACCGGCACGTAGCCTACTCCTTTCGAAAAGTACCAAGGGGACCAACGGCTTGACGTCCCATCCGAAAGGACGGTGTAACCTTGACAGTCATAGGTTCCTCCAGTAACCCGGACTGCCGAGCAGACGTCGAAGAGAACGAAGCCGTTACACTAGCTCTCGAACCCTCCATCTGCCCTTACCAGCGGTATACGTGAGTTTCAGGGGCGAGCGGTCACCCACTCTACCCGTGACCACGCCCGATACTGTTTAACTTCGGTGTTCGAGTGGGAACCAGTTGAACGACCTCGGCTAAACCGATGGCTCTTTGTTATTGTTAGGGTGGAATGTGTCCAATTATGATTCTGTCCTTTCCATGCACGTCCCCTAGGCTAGAGTGGTGATGATCTAACTGTTGGCGTGCCCTTTTAACCATATTAACTAATCGTATATTTGGACAGACGGTTTATAAAAACACAGCACACTCGGACAATGACCGGTTGCACTGTTGTTTGCGCGCCTTTTTACAGTTAAATAATTCAATTTCTGTTTCTTGTTCATATGACTGTGACAATTTTCTTTCTGCGAGTCCAAAACCTGTATTTTCTTGTACTTTTCATTCATAAAATGTGGTGAGACCAAATGGGATAGTAAATGTTAGCATTCACACAAACTTTAAAATGTTAAATTCAGATATTAAAATAAACCATCCCGACATGGGTTCGAACCCGGGTCTTCCACATTCCAGGTAGGCACTTTAGCTAACTAGACCACTGAGACGGCACCCTTTCTTTGCATTATAGATCAGAATTGATGAAATGAAACTGAATAAAAATGTTATCATCGAATATCAATAACAATGAATATATAACTAGGAAAACGCTTAAGTCCCGCCGCGTTGATGGATGAGCTTTTTGTAAGTTTTTAGTTTGCGTAGAATCACTTTTCCTTTGCAAGTGCTTTTTGAATGCATTGTAGGTGATTGTTGTCAACTTTCTATTGTTACTTGTTAATTATGAACCTAAAAAAACTCATATTAAAACCTTTATTCTATGGATTCTGGCAAACTTTTTCAACTTTTTCTTTCAAAAAGCAATACATCACCATTGCCTTAATGTCCATGTAAAATAATTATGAACATTGTAGCCCCACCCGTTTAGTCATAATTGACCCAAACATCACGAAAATATCGGGAAAAAAATCGGAAAAAATCATAAAAGTACGATTTCAATTAGAAATAATTCTTCAAATGTCCCTAAAATCATAACATATCTAATTTTAATGATTTCAAACGTTCCTATAAAGTTTCATCAAGATCAGAGTAGCCGTTTGCCCGGTCGCGAGCCAAATATCACCGAAATATCGCATTAAAAATCGAAACAAATCGTAAAGTACGATATTCATGAGAAATATTTCTTCGATTGTACCCAAAAACGTAGCAAGTCTAAGTTCAGATATTTCGAAGGTCCCCTATAGTTTTCATCAAGATCGGATATGCCGTTTGCCCGGTAGAAAGCGAACAAACAGTCAAAAAATACAAAAAAAAAAAAAAAAAAACACCCGAGCTAATTTTTTGGGGGGGTCAGTGAAATTGTAGTCTTCGCTTCGCTGATCCAATAAAATCCCTTAACTAAATAATAAGCTGGAATACTTACTTAAAATTTGCGATATTTCGGAAACCCCTCCTCGATTCCAGACGAGGTCTACACATCAGTCGGGCATGGACCATGATTGAGGAAGGAGGTGGAGTCTCCGAAATATCGCGATGAAAAGTATCCCATGCAGGTTATAGTTCGGTTGAGTGATTTTATTATATACGTTACCGGGTTAATGAGTTGTGTATACGATTTCAAACGTCGTCGTTATCCTTATGTAGATTACTGTATTGAGTGGTTATAATTAAATAAATAAGTATTTAGAGTCTACCCACTCAGTCACACAACAATTTTTAGTGGGGGACAGTAAACCAAAGCGACCAAGCCAACCCTGCAGGCCCCGACGCAATCGACGAGTGAACGATAACCAACCAAAGATCGATATTTTTAATAGGAAATATAGACAGACAGACAGGACAGGACAGAGCGAACCCGCCGGAATCAACAAGGCCGATTCAGAACAACTTTAAATTTATTATGTCCTTCGTTGCTAGGACGGCTCCGAAGTCACCGTTTACAAATTCCTAAGACAAGAACTGATGGACTTAAGTCCAAATCTGAAGTTAAAATCTTCTTACTCTAGCGGGAATCGAACCCTGAACTTCTGCATTGGAAGCAAGTAGGCTAACCACAAGACCAACGAGCCAAACAATTCTTAACTATCTTACTATCTAGATTATATATTTTATAGTTTCCTTGACCAACACTGGTAAAAAGTAGAGGGAAGATAATTTTCCACGCAAAACTTCTAATGGAAAATATGTTCTTAATATTTACTTGTAATACGCATTTATTCATCAAATGGTAATTTGGTCTTGAAAATAAATTCATATATTAGAAAACCGCTCTCGGCAATAATTATGAATAACATGATGTTAAATCGCAAAGTAATTGCATTTCTGCTTACACATTTACCACCTGAAGGGAACTTCTTTATTCAGCATAAAACTCGGGTGTTATTTCAGTTTAAATTATAGAGAATTATGAATTACGTTTTATGAGCCAGCCTACGGGCCTAGCTATACGCCAAACAATAATAGCAATTATGATTTTAAAATTGCGTAAAATGTGATGTGATCAACAATTTAATTGAATATTTCTAACGGTGCAGTTTTAAAGTAGAGGTACATTCCACTGAAACACGATATTGCATAAAGTGTTGGTTCCGTCGGCAGAGCATTCAATTGAATTGTTGATCACATCACATTTCACGCAATTTTAATATCATAACCGCAATTGTTTGGCAGAGTTAGACCCGTAGGCTAACACATAAAAAGTAATTAAAGAGGAAGCTTAGCAAACGCTTTTTTTAGTCGCGTTGATGGATGAACTTTTTTAATAAGCCTTTAGTTTGCGTAGGATCTCTATACTTTTGCAAGTCCTTTTTGAACGCATTGTAGGTGATTGTTGTCAAGTTTCAATTGTTACTTGTTAATTGTTATTATAAACGTAAAAAAACTCATATTAAAACCTTTATTCTATCAATTCTGGCAAACTTTTCCAAAAAATCGTAAAAGTACGATATTCATGAGAAATATTTCTTCGATTGTACCCAAAGACGTGGCAGGTCTAAGTTCAGAGATTTTGAAGGTCCCCTTCAATTTTCATCAAGATCGCATATGCCAGTTGCCCGGTAGAGAGCGAACAAACAGACAGAAAAACAATAATAATAAAAAAAAAGAAACAAACAAACAAACATTGGAGCTCAATTTTTTGAGGGGTCAGTTAAATTGAATTCTTCGCTTCGCTCATCCAATAATTCTCTGTAATTTTAACTAGGAAAACGCTTAAGTCCCGCCGCGTTGATGGATGAGCTTTTTTTGTAAGTTTTTAGTTTGCGTAGGACCACTTTTCCTTTCAAGTGCTTTTTGAATGCATTGTAGGTGATTGTTGTCAAGTTTATATTGTTACTTGTTAAATTATTGTTATTACTAGGCCGCTTCGCGGACGCTTTTTCCAGTCGCGTTGATAGATGAGCTTTTTTTAAAAAAATATTTCTGTCCAATGATTACGTTTTTAAGTGGGATCTCATTAGAGTATACTATAGTATAGTATATATAGTACTATAGTTACTTGTTAATTATACACCTGTAAAAGGCTTATATTAAAACCTTTATTTCTATGAATTTTGAACAACTTTTTATTTCAAAAGGCACTACATCACCATCATCTTCATGTCCATGTAAAATATGATGAGCGTTGTACCCCCACCCGTTTGGTCAGAATCCGCCCTTATATCACGGAAATATCGTATTAAAAACCGTTGGGACGGGGGGGGGGGGGGGGGGGAATCGTAAAAGTACTATTTCTATGACAAATATTTCATTCAAATGTCTCTAAAATCATAACATATATAATTTCAGTGATTTTAAACGTTCCCATAAAGTTTCATCAAGATCGGAGTAGCCGTTTGACAAATATCACGAAAATATCTCATTAAAAATCGAAAAAAATCGTAAAAGTACGATAATCATAAGAAATATTTGATCGATTGTACCCAAAAACGTGGCAAGTCTAAGTTCAGAGATTTCGAAGGTCCCCTCCAATTTTCATCAAGATCGCTTATGCCGTTTTCCCGGTAAAGAGCAAACAGACAAAAAAACTAACAAAAAACAAAACACCCGAGCTATTTTTCTTAGGATAAAAAAATAAATAAAAATAAAAAATAAAAAATAAATTGAAGTCTTCGCTTCGCTCATCCAATAAACCTAAAAAAAACTCATATTAAAACCTTTATCTATGGATTCTGGCTAACTTTTTCAACTTTTTTTTTTAGAAAGCAATACATCATCAGAACCTTATTGTCCATGTAAAATATGAACGTTGTAGCCCCACCCGTTTGGTCAGAATCGGCCCAAATGTCAAATCGAAAAAAATCGTAAAAGTAAGATATTTATGAGAAATATTTCTTCGATTGTACCCAAAAACGTAGCAAGTCTGTCCAGAGATTTCGAAGGTCCCCTCAAATTTCCTTCAAGATTGCATATGCCGTTTTCCCGGTAGAGAGCGAACAGACAAAAAAACGAGCTAAATTTGGGGGGGGGGGGTCAGTGAAATTGAAGTCTTCGCTTCGCTCATCCATCTAGAATTACACATAGTTTTGTGCTGAATTAAGAAGTTCCCTTCAGGTGGTCAACGTGCAAGCAGTTCTCCCGTCTGGGCCCAGAATCGTAAATGGCGATTCAAGAGAAAAAGTCCACCTCGCAAACATCAGCTAATAAGAAGGGTAGTATTACATCCGAATCTAGAGGCGAGCTCTGGCAGTCGTTGTCGGGGAACTTTCCCCATCTCTTTGACTACTTCCCGACAACGACGACAATGACAACACGGATGTTGCCCAGACGAAGACGACCACGACGTGGGAGAACCACCAACCCCAGGGAACCTAAGTTTTGAAGACGGGAAGGAAATTGGTTTTCTCTGGTCTCAGCGCCTATAAGAGTTAGCATGGTACGAAAATGTAATTCACCGTATCTTTTGACTCGCGCAAAAGAAATCTAAACCAATAACATCACAAGATGCATAATTTTGTGAAGAAGATGATGGCATCTTAGTTTGCTCGATGACGCTTCCTAAATTCAAATTATTATGAGTTTAATGGACCCATGTTTGCGCGCTGTCGCAAATGTACTCTGACTGAGCGGCAACCTAAGCGAGACGCAGCCACGTTGTGTGCAGCTGTGGCATCCTCGCATACCACGCGCCTGTCCATGGTTGCTAAATGTACTTCACATTCAAGATTTTGTTGGCACATTAAAGGATATTTTATTAGTAATGTATAATCTAGTACAACCCAGTGACCTCACAGTAACCACAAAGCAATTCGGATACCAAATGTTATGCTGATACCAAGGACCAAAATGTTTCTACGTGCTTTTTCATTAGTATAGTTTGGAAGGTTTGGCAACAGTGTAAATGTAGAGTTCACTTCATCTCAAAACAAATGTTATTAATATTTGTGATAGAGCAGAGTTCCGTATATCCACACAAAGAGGAAAGATTACAGTTTCTTACAGTATGATTGTAATTCCGGTCCGTGGTCGGGTTCACGCGCTAACGCTTACGAAACATCTAGCACGGGTTAATCGCCTATACCTCACTGACGGGACAACGCGGGCCTTTGCCCGGCCTGATTTTGCCACAGACCACAGGCCCCCCCGACCCGACCCCGGCCAAGCTCCCGCCACGGTTCCTTACCCCCGGCCACCTACCCCCATGCCCACCCCTTGCTTGTGGCTGGTTCTGACCAGAACAGATCTGCCCATACTTCTACAGTTTTGTTGTAACTCGCTCTTTATTAACAGCCCTTGAAAGTAACAAATCTTTTTAATTTCAATTGCGTTAAAAGTTTCCAGTTTAAAAGTTCTTGGCGGAGAAATGATGTCATAATAAAGGATTAAGGTTGCAATTTTTTACCCGAGTCATCCCGAGAATAATACATGTTTATCGATCAAGCTTTTCCTTTCTACAAAATATATGCTGATTATTTTTTAGCAACTAATTTTGTTACCCATATCAGCTAAATCAGTATTCAAACATAGGCCGGGCAGGTTTTACATCTGTAAGAATGAATGGAACTTTTAAAAACTTATATTCTACTATTATTACAACTTTCGGGATTAAAGTCCCTACAATTAAAAAAGTTCTCGTTCATTCCAAAGTTTCTGAAAAAGGAACACGTTCTTTTTTTGTTTATTTATTTTATTTATTTATTATTTATTTATTTTATTAGCATTCCATTAATTCAACACTCATGTGCCCACAATTGGTAGGCGAGTACAGGACATTGTCATTAAGTGTACTAATCTAAACACAAATATTATAAAACATACAATGATAACAGATAACATCAACAATGTACCAGTCTAACAAGCGCCATATTATGCTCTCCCAGCCTTATTAGGCCTACTTGTTCACCATTATTTTTTATTGTCATGTATGTATAACAATATAATATTTATACAGGTAAAAATCGGTAGACATAGGCTAACCTAATATACAACAAAAGCTAATGCCATTTGACATCAATATTTACTAGTTCACATCTAAAATCTAATACTATCTAATATCACATCTAATGTTTTTTCTGGAATATAATATCTAGTCCTATGTAGGCCTATATTCCAGATATTCCCTTACAGTGTAGAAACTGTGTTGTAGTAAATAGTTTTTTACTTTGGATTTAAAGCTGATCCTAGATTGCAACTCATCATTTTGAGGACATATAATTTCATCTGGTAGCTTATTATAGATCTTCACTCCAATGTTTACCGGTTCACAATCCAGCAATTTCAATCTGTGGCCCAATCGATGTAGTTTAAACCTACTTCTTGTATTGATACCATGGAGTGACTCATTTGATTGAAAGTAGTGGGGAAAATCTCTGACAAACATTACTACTTCCAGAATATACAAGCTTGCTACTGTTAATAATTTTATATTTTTAAAGACTTGCCTACAGGAATCTCTTGTTCCGATATGTGACATATAGCGCACAGCTCTTTTTTGTAGACAGAACACTTTACCTACGTTTACAGAATTGCCCCAAAACAAAATCCCATAGTAAATAAGGGATTGAACATTAGCAAAGTATACTATTCTCAGAGTATCCGTATTACACTGTGAAGATAAATTCTTCATCCGAAAGCAAGCAGTGCTCAGTTTGTTACAAAGATCATCAATATGAGATGTCCACTTCATTCTAAAGTCTAGTGTGAGGCCAAGGAATTTAGAGTGATCAATTATATTAATAGATATATTATTATAGTCCAATGTGACAATTGGCTGGTTACCCTTAACTTGAAAGTTCATTATTTGTGTTTTTAAACAGTTTAACTTCATTTTATTTACAGTGAACCAGGCCTCTAATTGTTCCAGAATCATTTTTAACTTATACAGTAGCTCATCTAGAGTTTTTGCCGTAATAACTACACTTGTGTCATCTGCAACTTTTTACAACGCTTCATGTGTTTGTCTGTCTGTCTAACTTTCTGTCTGTCTAGACGAAATCTTATCGATATTTCATTACAACGCTTGTATTAGCTTCATGCGCTTGTCTGTCTGTCTGTATGTCTGTCTGTCTGTCTGTCTGTTGTGTCTGTGACGTCTTCTGTCTGATGTTTCTGCCATCTGTCTTCTGTCTGCATCGTCTGTCTGTTTTTCACACATTCGTATCGTCTGTTGCTAGTTGAATCTTCACGTTCACTAATTATCTTACTTCATCTGTGTCTGTATGTCGTTTGTAGTATGGGGAACTATATCGATATTTCATTTCAATGTCCAAAGCTAATCCAATCGATCTGATGACAATAGATAAAAAAAAAAATTAATCATAATTATCGTTATAGACTAAAAGTTTATAGAATATATATTCACATACAAAAATCAGTGATATAAAAAAAACATTATTTAAGAACTAAAAAGTATAAAAATAAATATTACATGAAAAAAATATTTACAAAAAAACGCTTGTATTAAATGACAAATAAAAATAATTCCCACAAATTTTGCCTTACTCGAATGAAAAGCGTTGGACGCTTGCTTATTGACATAGATTACAGAATTTTGGCTGTCATGGAAGGAAAGCGTCACGCTTTTTAATTTCGAGTTTAAGGCAAAAGTTGTTGGCTAAAAATTATTTTTTACTTTTTAGAACATTTAAAATGCGTTAGTTTAAAAAAAATATTTGTATGTAATATTTTAAAGGTTCTACCGGACACCTAGGTGGTACTCAATAGGAATTGTGTTACATGTTCACGCCGAGCTTTAAATACTGAAACTTCAAAGATTGTTATGGATTCAATTATTCACACTTGGATGGTGACTATGGAGACACTGCGATGGATTCGACTTGTTCAACTGTTCAGCAGGGAACCAATGTTAAGTGACGCGTTCGGGCCGACTGTCAACGATAATGTGGCATACGACATCCGTGCATATCAGAGCAAATCCACCGGGCGTTCACCTCTCGACACCGAATATCTCCAAAACCTTGACAACCTGTTGAGAAACCGTCTTCTTTACCTTGTTTGTTAATAATCAAGATTCTTATTCGCACATAATAAAACTGTAATATATTGAATTCCCTTGGCAGTACAATAGACCATTTTCAGAATAAACTGCGCATGCGCGATCCGTTGCAAAGCATTATGGGAGAAAGGTGCATTTACATGCTAAATGCCATATGATTGGGATTGTGGCTGACTGCACTGCCATTGTTGGAAACGCAGTTCTCCACACACCCGAGCATATGGCATTTAGCGTGTAAATCCCTTTCTCCCATAATGCTTTGCGCGCGCGATATAGAGGGCGCTGGTGATTTTGAAAATCATCTATTTAGTGTTGGAGAAATACGTGAAATGGTTCTGAAAAGGTTATTGTCTGAAATTAAACTAGGAAAACGCTAAAGTCCGGCCGCGTTGATGGATGAGCTTTTTTAAAGTTTTTAGTTTGCGTGGGATATCTTTACTTTTGCAAGTGCTTTGTTTTGCTGCCTACGCATTGTAGGTGATTGTTGTCAAGTTTCTATTGTTACTTTTGTTAATTGGTATTATTTACCGTAAAAAACTTATATTAAAAGCTTTATTTCTATGGATTCTGGCTAACTTTTTCAACTTTTTCTTTCAAAAGGTACTTCATCACCATAACCTTAATGTCAATGTATAATATGAACGTTGTAGCCCCACCCGTTTGGTCACAATTGGCCCAAATGGCACGAAAATATCGCACAAAAAATCAAAAACTTATATTAAAAGCTTCATTTCTATAGATTCTGGATAACTTTTTCAACTTTTTCTTTCAAAATGTACATCACCATAACTTTTATGTCCATGTATAATATGAACGTTGTAGCCCTACCCGTTTGGTCAGAATTGGCCCAAATGGCACGAAAATATCGCACAAAAAATCGAAAAAAATCGTAAAAGTATGATATTCATTAGAAATATTTCTTCGATTGTACCCAAAAACAATACACCTCTAAGTTCAGAGATTTCGAAGGTCCCCTCCAATTTTCATCAAGATCGGATATGCCGTTTGCCCGGTAGAGAGCGAACAGACAGGAAAAAAAACAAAAAAAAACGAGCAAAATTTTTTGGGGGGTCAGTGAAATTGAAGTCTTCGCTTCGCTCATCCAATAATGTCCATTGTCCACTTAAATAACTAAAAAGTAGTTATTGTAGCTGAGTTGTCAGAATTAAATTACATCTATCTATTTGTTTCTTCTGCTACTAACGATCACTGGCACCTACGATGATAATACCTTATTGCATTGTTTTCAACGACTAAATCGGTCTCCAAAACTTTACAATATACAGTATTTCGCATGCAGTAACATTTTAGGTTAATACTTTCCTTGGGGTCCCTTAAAAGACTGTTGCAAACAGTTTTATAATTTTCCAAAATATGCATTTAAGTAAATTGGTTAGTAAACTGCAGGGTATCGTTATATCTCCTTTCGTTGACCAAGGATATTTACGAGGAGTTTACCTATTACTTGTTAAATAACTCGTTCGCATGACCTCCGATTGACATGCTTTTATTAGCTTGACATATTTTCTAGGTTTGTATATAGTTCGTCCGTTTACAGTTAACGAATTTCGGCTGATTCGCCGACTCAGCAAGAACTTGGTAGCTACTTGCTTTAACCAATTACAAGGGTTGTAAATTGAAATTGAGTCTTGGCTGAGTCGTCAATGTTGCCTGGCTGGAGTTTATTTGTAAGCCTCAATCAGTGTTGAATTCAGGCTTTTCATCCCGGGGGATCGATAATATATAGGGACCAAGTACAGGGAATATTGCGCCCCCCCCCCCCACCCAACAATAGTGCCTCAGGCGAAAATTTTGAATATTACGTTTTTAGAGTGTATTTGGTGTGTTTTAGAAAAAAAGTTGTGGGCTGAATGCAATACCAAAATAATTTAGTTTTTGTGCAACACTAGAACAACTAACTAACTAGAAACAAAAATTATTGTCTCAACTTTTATGTGGTTTTTGATTATTATCATCATTATCATCATTATTATCATGTGTATACATTGAATATACATTGAATTACAATATTGATGTTCATTGATATCATTATTCATTGATAAATACTGTACCAGTTGTACTAAAAACCTACTAATAGTAGCAGTGCTTCTAGTTATTTTTTCATCCCGGTGAGGGGGAGGGGGTGGCAAACTTATATTTTCGGGGGGGGGGGGCTTTTTCGCCCCCCGGAATTATACTTAAATTGAACACTGGCCTCAATAATAGTAACCAAACTACGTTACTAGGCGACAGGTTTGCGATGCATTATAATAGACATGTTAGTCTTTGGGGATCTCTGAGAATATTTTGTGAACAAATGTGGTATTTTGTCCCTTTGAGGAAAACGAAATAACTGTTACTGTTTGTGGCCGAACTATACTCGCCCTCGCACCGGGGAGACTCTTGGGATCAAGGGGTGTGTGGTTGCCCCCCTCCCCACCCCCCTCGCCTTGGATACGCCACTGGACCCTTCACCATCCAAACGTAACCATTACTTATCATCCTAATATCTCCACCAAAAGATTTCATTGCTAGTGGAACATATTTTTGTATCCTACGCTGCTTATTTTGGCGCTACTTATTAATGCATGATGGCCCAGTAAGCCAAAAATGTTGGCATGCATTAAAATACGAAGATTTTGGGTGTCCTGTACGTACCCAAGCCCGTTTAAATATTAAAACGAACTCTAGCAAAGGAGGCTTCCTTAACACTGACTGACAAGGGGGCACGACGAACATCTTACATTAATCCCTTAAGAGCTTCATCGAATGTAGAATGTGTTTCTGACGCCGAGTCACCTAATTATTCAACGAAGATCAGGACTCTGGGTTCTCCATCTCTCCACCAGTCTCTTAGCTCGCCGGTTACACGCGCTTGCGCACGGACCAAACCGCTGGTAGGATTCTATCTCGCGCACTGCTGAGTGCTAACTGATCAATTTGACCATGAACATTTTGACAAATTAACACGACTTGTGAAATCAATCAGTTATTATAATTCAAGGCACACCTATACACGACGTACAGACGCGATCATATGGATAGATATCAAGCGGTCTGGAAGACACCTACCGTTATCGACCTCGCTCGTGAATATTCGGTTCATTCCGGCGTCGCTATATTCACAGAGCCATCACTCGCTGACGTCATCTAACAGGCCGTGGGAAAACATAGTGACAAATTTTTTTCGTTCGGCGGTATTTTGTACCGATTTGTACCGCCAACGAAAATATTCGCAGGAAAGACAATTAATTGTTTTTTTTAATTTCTCTCAGTCAGTCCCTAGAAAACTAGTTAAAAATTAATTTCACAAAAACACAGCTACCTACGTTGAATGGTGTGCTTGGGCGTTGAAGTTTGAAATTATTTTGAATTTGCGATATAACCCGTGTGCCCGATCATAAAATTTGAAAAAATAGTTTTAAATTTTCTTAAAGAGACAGGTTTCAAAGCCATTCCCTATATTTTGACTTGGTAGCACCTTTGGGAAAATAGAACAAATAGCCATTCTTGGTTTGGGTGAGCGGTCAAATGAGTTTTTTTAATGATTTATAGGAGTCAGTATAGCCAAGGTATAGTAAATGCAATCACAATATAAAGCTAATAACTAGGATATTTTATTACGACACGAGTCGTTTGTTACTCAATAAAATTGCTGGAATGTGATAACATAAAACTGCTTACATCATTAAAAGTGACAATACAAAATTTATTTCTTGTTTGATTATGGTAATGGTGTTGACAAATTAAAATCTGTTTGTCTGTCCACTGGGGCGCCGCAGCCGAGCCGCGGTGCGCTAACACACTCGGGCACCTTATACAGCAAGCAGAGTTGGGGTGTTTTCGAGGTGTCACTTAGTCATCATGAAATGTCTTATGAACTTATGATACGTCATAATCGGGGGTATCGATGTTAACAAGACAACAGATGCCAAATTTGATTGGGATATATGAGTCCGTATGACCCTTCATTCTGGGTGAAAAAAATTGGTAGAAACATGCTCCAAATCAAGGATTTTCACACATCAGAAACTTGTAAAAATACAGCCAAACCTTACACACGCAAAAGCAATAAGATCTTAAAGAAGGGCCAAGCTCATGTATCTTTCTATATTTGAGCATTCTTAATTCATAAACATACAATGCCCCATAACAGAAACTAGGAAAGTTTGGCGAAAAAGAATTTGCATGAACTATTACGTTTAAATAATAGTTCGTGAATTAAGAATGCGCAAATGTAGAAGGGTATAATGAGCTTGCTCTTTCTTTCAGATCTTATTGATTTTGTGTGTGTGTGAGGTTTAGCTGTATTTTTACAAAAAAAAGTATGTGTGAACCGCATTCTGGAACCAGATTGGTCCTATTTTTTGGAATTCGGTTAACATGCTTTTATTTACATTTAACGGCGAAAAGGGGTATTCTCCCGCTAAACTCAAAAATATATATTTAATTCAGGCTAACTAGTTAGGAATTTAGCAATTAACAGAAAAATTATTGGGTCCACCATGACCCGTTTTTTTTCAAACTTGGTATTTCTCGAGCTATAGGTCCCATCGGCAAAAATATCTCATAAGAAATAACATGGGGACGATCTTTATGCTCCGTGACCTTGGAGGATTTTGATCCAAAAAAATATTGACCATTATTGACGTACTCTACTACAGCCTAATCTGTAAATTCTGTGTATTTTGTTTCGTAATTTGGACAAGTGGTTCGGTCAATATTATGCTGATTACCAAGTAGGGGTGTGATTTTGGAATGCATATTTGTGCGTGTTTGAGAGTATATTTGTCCACAGTTTCAAGACACGATGTTATAAAAGGGCCATTTTAGATTCGGTATGATGCTCTGGTATATAATATCCTACACATAACAAAAACTTGTAAAATACAGCCAAACCTTTACACACTCGAAAGAAATGAGATCTAAAAAAGGGCCCAAGCTCATCTACCCTTCCACATTTGCGCATTCTTAATTCATAAACGTACAGTATCCCGTAACAACATCCTTAAAAAGCTTGTCAAAATAGAATTTGCAACTATTAATTTAAGCGTTAGTATACATCCAAATTATTTTTTTATAATTATTTTAAACGTAAATGGTCATACAAATTCTTCAAATTCAAACTGTATGTTTGGTAAAGGCAACGGTTACGTCACAAAATCGTGGTTTATATGTTGCTTATTGGAGTATCAGCTGATTCCCTAATTTTCACGACCAGCATCAAACTTTGCCCAGTAAATCCGTGAGAAATCGATTGACCCACAAAATACTTTTAAGCTTTCATTAGTATTTTTTTTAATAGGTCTACGAAATCGGAATTTGCAAATACCCGGAATTTCGATTTGTCCATTGTTGATATTTCCTCAAAAATGCCATAATTATTTGACTGTCTATTATTTAAGCACTAAATTGCATTAAAGGAAAAATTATTTCAACGGACTTTGAAATGATTCAAATAACCATTCGATTACAACCATGTTTTAACCCAATATGGATGCTACGTAACAAAAAGAGTGTATAACCAGCACGAAAACAGTTTTCATATTTTGAATATAAGAATTATCAGCCATATTGGATTAATACTTCGGTTGTAATCTGATCGTTATTTAATTGGATGAGCGAAGCGAAGACTTCAATTTCACCGACCCCCCAAAAAATTTAGCTCCGTTGTTTTTTTTTTTTTTTGTTTGTTTGTTTGTTTTTTTTTTGTTTTTCCGTCTGTTTGTTCGCTCTCTACCGGGCAAACGGCATATGCGATCTTGATGAAAATTTGACACGACCTTCGTTTTCTCTGAACTTAGACTTGCCACGTTTTTGGGTACAATCGAAGAAATATTTCTCATGAATATCGTACTTTTACGATTTTTTTCGATTTTTAGTGCGATATTTTCGTGACATTTGGGCCAATTCTGACCAAACGGGTGGGGCAACAACGTTCATATTTCACATGGACATTAAGGTTATGGTGATGTATTGCTTTCTGAAAGAAAAATTTGAAAAATTTAAACAGAATCGAGAGAAATAAAGCTTTTAATATACGTTTTTTTACTTTTGTGCGATATTTTCGTGCCATTTGGGCCAATTCTGACCAAACGGGTGGGGCTACAACGTTCATATTATACATGGACATTAAGGTTATGGTTATGTAGTACCTTCTGAAAGAAAAAGTGGAAAAATTTAGCCAGAATCCATAGAAATAAAGCTTTTAATACAAGTTTTTTACGGTAAATAATACCAATTGACAAGAAACAAAAGAAACTTGACAACATTCACCTACAATGCGTAGGCAGCAAAACAAAGCACTTGCAAAAGTAAAGATATCCCACGCAAACTTAAACCTTTAAAAAGCTCATCCATCAACGCGGCGGAACTTTAGCGTTTTCCTAGTTAATTAACTTCAATGTGCGTAAAAAGAATTTTTCATCCAATGCAATTTAATGCTTAATAATGGACAGTCAACTATGGCATTTTTATAAGGATATACCAACAATGGAAAAAATTAAATATGATATCGGGTAAAATACAAAAAATCTAATTTTGTAAACCTAATTTTTTTAAATACGCTTTTGATGAAAGCTAGTTTGATGCTGCGTGGAAATAAGAAAATCATCTAGTACTCCAATAAGAACATATAAACCAGATTTTGTGACGTCACCGTTGTCCATACCGAAAATATGGTAGAAATAAA
>JAMZAV010011641.1:0-19374 GCA_024449915.1 Sweltsa coloradensis | reverse complement strand
TCCTTAACCGATTTGAAGAGAGAAAAAGCGTCCGTAGGAGCATTAAATTTTAGACGAATCATCGACAAGAATAGCTACAATGCGCACTTCGGTTGGCGCAAGAACATTCCATGCGATGTTCCATGTGGTCGTAAAATGTAATAGCGTACGACGATACCACACTTGTTTGACAAATTTCTCTTTGCAATTTTAGTCCACGGAAATGAATTTGTGACACGCACATTGTATTTGTATATTGATTATAAATGTATTACAATAGGGTATTTTACATCTTAAAGTTACTAAATTGTAAATTTTGTGTGTTTAATAGTTAGTTTTGATATCATGTGTTATGTTACGTTGGCTGCATTGAGATATATTACAGCCTGTCAAGTGATCTAAAATGGCGGCGTATAAATAGCTTGCAAGCAACATTGTGCGCGCATTGTTCCGTTGTACCCGCTAGACTCATTATCGTCAAGTAGGTATTCCTGGCAAATCTAGTTTCTTGCCGAATATAGACACTGCATAGGGGCCTAGGCACAGTGAATTATTTGTTCGCTGTTTCGGTATTTGATCTTATCTAGAAGACTGTTCTTCAACGAGAATTGTAATCATGGTGAGTAAACCTACGATTATATTCCTAGCCAGAGGCTAGGCCTAGGGTAGGGCCTAGCCTAGGACCTCTAGGCTAGCCTACTTTTAGCCTAGCCTAGGCCTAGTTTTTGGTGGTCCAAGTTTTTATGCGAATTTTGACCATTTTTTTCTTAGCGTGAGTGTATCTCTATCCACGTCGGTCAAGCTGGAGTCCAGATCGGCAACGCCTGCTGGGAGTTGTATTGTCTGGAGCATGGGATCACCCCTGACGGCCAGATGCCCTCTGACAAGACAGTGGGTGGAGGCGATGATTCCTACAATACCTTTTTCATGGAGACTGGTGCCGGCAAGCACGTGCCCAGGGCAGTCTTCGTCGACTTGGAGCCCACCGTCATCGACGAGGTCCGAACCGGGACTTATCGCCAGCTGTTCCACCCCGAACAGCTGATCACCGGCAAGGAGGATGCCGCCAACAACTACGCTCGTGGCCACTACACCATCGGCAAGGAGATAGTCGATATTGTGCTGGACCGTCTGCGAAAACTCTCCGACCAATGTACAGGACTTCAAGGGTTCTTGATCTTCCACTCGTTTGGAGGAGGCACCGGTTCCGGGTTCACATCCCTGCTGATGGAACGTCTGTCTGTGGACTACGGAAAGAAGAGCAAGTTGGAGTTTGCCATCTACCCCGCACCTCAGGTAAGCCCCGTCATTAATTTTTTATTTTGTGTTTTTCATCTTTTATGATAATTTGCTCGACAATATTCAAAAGATGGTAGGCCTACCGGTAGCTTATTGTAGGCAGAGGCCTACCCCCATCATACCACCCTGCTCAAGGTCAGCAGTCAGTTCGTAATGTATCTTCTTCCTCTGCTGTTGACTATTAGTCGGTGGCAGGTTTCTTCTTCATCTATATCTCTCGGCTTCCATAATCCCTCGCTCTATCTCTCTTATGCCCATCATTGACTAATGCACACGATCCCCTCATAATCTCTATCGCTCCCTTACCGAGTAAGGCCTCTTCTTGTTCTCGTCTCCATTTCTCTCTCTTCCCTAGACCTAGGATAGCATGCTGTGTGCCATCGAGCAATGGCACGGCTAAAAACTGGAACACTAGCAGTTTAGCTGACTGCAAGCACAACAGTCTACTTGGGAGTGGTGCACCAGCACACACATAAAATCCTAACTCTTTTTTACCAAACATTGTTAGACAGCCCTCCTACGTTTAGTCCTCAGAATGTTGTCAGCCTCCTATTCCAATTCCCTGACAGTTTTATGTCTCAATATTGATACCTAATTATTAATTACCATCCATTCATAGGCCTTCTCCTTGTCTGCTGAATGCAGTAGGCCTAGGCTATCTAGGCCTATGCCTAAAAATAACTTTAGAAACATATTTTTAAACGGAAAACCCCTAGTCTGGGTCCTGGTGGGTCCAGCTACATCTGGACCCGGGGAGTAGAATAGGTAGGCTCAGACTTATCTCTTAGGCCCTATGCAGATGCTCATCGTACAAGGCAAAAAACGAGGGCATCCTTGGGGAACTTGAACCCCTTCACTTTAGGCCTACTAGGCTACCTCCCGGATGACGAAAATGAAAACACGAGCGAAGACACAGGGGGAACCCCTATCCTCCCCATACCTGCCTGCCACCAGCTTGATTTTGCCAAAGGCACCTCCCCTGCCCAAGCCCCCATCCCCTTGCTTGTGTCTGGTTCTGACCGGCACAGCATTGCCCTCCCCAATCCTCCCCTCAAACATTCTCTTTTGGAAAAAGTAAAAACCATATATCGGGCACTAATAACCAAGTAGGCCTTAAAGGCATAGACCACGTTTACATTACTAGCATATTACATTACTAGCACATAATTACGCGGGTAATTCCTGTGTGTGAATGCTTGAAAGTTGCTACGCTGGAAGGAAATCTTACAAGGGTAGGCCTAACTTATAAAATATGAAACCACAGCCCGTATAGGCCTATAACAGTTAGTAACGTTACAAATACATAGGGTTGCACAATGTCAATTGACCGGTCAATTGACTTAAAGATAACATGTGTAGTATATTGCATTTAAAACTTAAAATTATTTGAATTTTTATATTTGAATTTGAATTGTTATGTAAACGATAACATTTCTTTCTTTCTTTTTCAATTAAAAATGTTTTAATTAGGTAATATTTTATTTTAATTATTATTTATTATGTAGTTATATTATGAATTATAATAGATTTTTATTATTATAGCTTCTGGGTAAGCTGAAGCTGAATCGGAGAAAGGGACTGATGACAGCATCGACGATGATGATGACGATGATGATATGCCACTTTAACATGCATTTAACAAGCTTTTAAATAAAAAAAGCTTTTGTCACCACAACATTTAAAAAATATCATAGGCCTAGGCCTACTAATTATTTTATAAAATAAAATTTATGATTTTTTACATTTGACCGTCAATTGACCGTCAATTAACCAGTCAATTGACCAAATTTGAATTTGACCGGTCAAATCCCATCCCTACAAATACATTTAACATTAGACTTTTCACTGTTATTTACTTAATATTTTTATTTTGAAGGTGATATTTCGACTTCTTTACAGTTTAATCAAACAAATTAACTATTAAAACACCACAACAGACAGGACAAAAACATTTCCCAAAGAATATGACTTTTTAAATAAAAAAAATATATATTCTAGGCCTATTTAAATGATTTGTATTTGTAAGGGTAATTTAGGCGGGTTACTAGCGTAACTCTGTAAGATTGGTGCAGTTTGAATGCACGAAGCTGGCTACCCTGGTAATATGATATACATAACATAATTTCCAAGCTTCCTTGCCCCATTGACCATCGGAAAGTAAATCAACTACAGTGACGTATATATGATATGACGGTAATCCCAGTGCCGTGTGAACGATAGTGATACCCAGGTAATTATTTAAGTTAAGGGTTGCCAACCGTCCGGAATTTCTCCGGACAGTCCTGATTTTGATGCCTTTGACCGGAAAGAGGAATTGCCTCATTCCGGACGGCACTTTGTCCGGAATTTGTGAAAAAGTCATATTTGTACTACATTTTATTGAATTTTAGAATATTGCAGTGAATTAGCGTTTTTTTCTCTAAAGTTGGTAGCCTACATCAGTTGGTTTGGTAATTTGGAATAAAAGTTAGTTTCTTTCATGTAGCCGCCTTTCCGTAGTCCTACTCCTAGCTAGTCGTGCTCGAGACTGCTCTGTCTCACTACCCCTCCCCAACCCATTTGTATTGTAGGCGCACTTGGCAAGGCGCAGGCGCTACTTGAACTCCGCCAGCCAAGGCCAACGTAACTCAATCAGCACTGGCGCGCAAGCAGAAACATGAGATTTCAGTTTAGTATTAGTCCGTGTGTTGGATGGATGGATGGATGGAACTGGTAGGCAATTCGCCTCCCAAAAAGAAGAGTCATTGAATCTTTAAATTACGTAGCCTATCCGGCTATTTTGAAGGTTAAAAAAGTCAAAAAAAAATTCGCCTCCGGCGGCTGGGGCTTCCTCCCAGACCCCTTGTGTGCCCACTAAAATTGGAGCTTTGTCCGGAATTCTAGTTGACCCAAGTTGGTAACCCTATTTAAGTTACCCACATAGTAACTACAGTAATGTAAACGTGGTGTTAGGCCTAGAACTACTACCCTGCTGAAAAATCTTGTAGATCTTGCAAATATATTGGATGATATAAATAATATATATATATATATATATATATATATATATATATATATATATATATAGAAATGATATAGAAATGGAAAAAATATGATCATTCAAAGAAATAGCACTAAATTTGGAAATAACACTATTTTTGCAAAAGGGATGAGAATATTTAATAGGCTACCGTTAGAAGTTAGAAACGTGCAAGAGATAAACAGATTTAGAGTTAATTGCTGTAAGATAGTTAAAGGATGCGGATGGAATAGAGATGTTAATGGTACTGAGGATTTCTGGACTAAACCAAGTTAATGTGATAAATGAAAATGCTTTGAATGATTAAAATGTAAATACCAGACGCACAGTCTGGTCCATTGAGGACTGAATTTAATGAATATGTAAAAGTAAATTGTATAATGCTTGTGTATGTGTATGTAAAAATAGCAAAATGCTAAATAAAGATTTCTACTACTACTACTACTACCGGTACTACATAAAAAACAAAGTAGTGTGTCAACAAGTGTCAAGTGTCAACATCTTGCCAAGATCTTGGATTTTACAAGACCTTGTCAAGATCTTGCCACCAACTTGTTTTGTGTAAGATTTGGCCAATCAATATCTTGTCAAGAACTTTGTTAGAAACAAGATCTTGCTAATATCTTGGATAAAATCAAGATCTTGACAACGTCTTACCAGGATCTTAACAAGACATCCCTGGTGAAAATTCTTGTCAAGATCTTGTAAGATCTTTCAAGATCTTGACAAGTTCTTGCAAGATCTTGGCAAGAAAAATAACAGATCTTACAATACAACAATCTTGCCAAGATCTTGTCAAGATTTTTCACTAGGGATAGCCTAGTGTGTGGCTCGTTGGTCTTGTGGTTAGCGTATCTGCTTCCAATGCAGAAGGTCCAGGGTTCGATTCCCGCTAAAGTCAGAAGTTTTTTAACTTCTGATTTGGACTTCAGTCCATCAGTTCTTGTCTTAGGAGTTTGTAAACGGTGACTTTGGAGCCGTCCTAGCAACGAAGCACATAATAAATTTCAGAGTTGTTCTGAATCGGCCTTGTTGATTCTGGCGTTGATTCGCGGGTGTTCGCACTGTCCATACCACTGATTGCTATATTTCCTATTAAAAATATCGATCTTTGGTTGGTTATCGCTCACTCGTCGATTGCGTCGGGGCCTGCAGGGTTGGCTTGGTCGCTTTGATTTAAAGTCCCCCACTGAAAATCAGTTATATAACTGAGTGGGCAGACTCTAAATAAAATTTATTATTTATTATTATTTATTAATCTTGAATTTAAACCAAGAACTATTTTAAAAATACGATCTTGTAAGATTTGAAACTGATGATCCCAATGCCATCCCATTCCAATTTTTTTGGTAGGGCTTACATGTGATATTTTTACATCTATACAAAAACACTTTTCCCCCTTTTTTAATAGTGACCTACTAGGAATTTCTTGTAGGGTAGGCCCTACCTACCGGTAGGCTACGTTTCAAAACAAATTTTTAGATTTTTTACGTGGTTTTACAATCTGGGCCCCGATTCATGTACATTTATCCCGGGTATAGGTGGTATAAGGACGGTATAATGCAGGACATGGCAGGATAAGGCCTGGTTAAGTCTGAGCAACTCTCATCCAATCAAAAATTTCCAATGCAACAACAGACACAACAAAATGTTATTTTCCACTGCATTCCACAGCCATGTAAATCAGCAAATTAGCAAATGAACACTGAAAATTTGCACCATCTTTTGTTTTACATTTTTATTTAGTGACAGAAGATTGCGTGAGATCGTTAAAAGAAAAGAAAAGGCGTATTATTGCCGTAAATTTTGAATAGCCTAGGACTATCATACTATTTTTTATCTGCATTAGGCTTTTAGTAATCAAAACTAGTTATTTGTGCGGGTTGTGTGTCTGAACAAGGTCGTGCAGGCCTAGGGTTGTCTAGAAGAGGCCTAGGGCTTGTCAAACGTGTAACGTTAGTATTAATTTTATCTATTCCTATAGCCTAATGGAACTTTAGGCCTACACTGTTGTATTATGAATAATTTTCTACATCTGGGCCTAGGCCCGGGATGGTTTCTGATTTGTTTTATGAGAGTTATGACAACTTTTCTCGTTTTACACATAGACGCAAAATTTTAAAATGTCCGCCATCTGTTTACATATTTTCTTATCCCCGTGCGAGGCGGGATAAGTCTTCATGAATTGGATTCGGAGTTATACCGCACTTATACCACCTAAATCTGCTTATACTGGGATAAAATGTACATGAATCGGGGCCCAGGAATGCATTCAAAGACATATACCAAAATGAAATTGCCATAAAAACTCATTTAAAAAAAAAAATGATCCTTTCACGTCCAACGGTTTAAAAGTAGTGGCCAATGGAATAGGCCTATACACGACTTCTACAATAGGGACTTGTTTCTGATTGCGTCAAACGCCGTCAAGTTGCGCTGAAAGTTGCACCAAAAATTTTACCAGGAAAAACGGGCGCATGTACGTCATAATCCAGTATGGCCAATCAACCAATCACGTACAACGCATTTAATCACAATACAAAAGAAAGTGACAACAATCGTTGTTATAGCAACACGAGCTGGTTAGTGACTATGCAGGAAATTTTAATGTGTTATCTAGAAGGCGGTTGTTAATTTCATTCATGCACTATGGATTTATGAGGTGGTTACCATAGATATCTTAACACCTATAGTGTGCAGAATGGGATTAAACTAACAGAAACAATAAGATGTTATTGCCTAAGGGAATTTAGTAATCATTTGATGTTAAAGGAGCTAGTATGCTCAGCTGTCAAACTGATGGCTATCTTTAAAATTATTTGGGTTACAAATCGCTCCCATTTAATTAACATTCAAACATAATTTCATGATGGCTTCTAATTGTCACGGAAGTGGACCAATGACTGCTAATCTAGCCTACTATAGGACGTGTTAAGATATCTATGGTGGTTACTATTATAATTGATAAGCCCATGCATAATCCATGTGGCAACCAAAGAACTTAGATAAAAGAACATACTTAGACCGCTAGTAGATAGATTTCTTATCACTAGAAAGCTTCGCAAACGCTTTTTTAGTCGCGTTAATGGATGAGCTTTTTTTAAAGTTTTTAGTTTGCGTTGGAAATCTTTACTTTTGCAAGTGCTTTGCTTTGCTGCCTACGCATTGTAGGTGATTGTTGTCAAGTTTCTATTGTTACTTGTCAATTGTTATTATTTGCCGTAAAACTTATATTAAAAGCTTTATTTCTATGGATTCTGGCTAACTTTTTCAACTTTTTCTTTCAAAAGGTACTAGGCCCCTACATCACCATAACCTTAATGTATATGTACAATATGAACGTTGTAGCACCACCCGTTTGGTCAGAATTGGCCCAAATGTCACGAAAATATTGCACTAAAAATTTAAAAAAAAAGTACGATATTCATGAGAAATATTTCTTCGGTTGTACCCAAAAACAATACACTTTTAAGGTCCCCTTCAGAGATTTCGAAGGTCCCCTCCAATTTTCATCAAGATCGGATATATGCCGTTTGTTTGCCCGGTAGAAAACAAACAGAAAAACAGAAAAAAATGCCCGAGCTAAATTTTTTGGGGGTCAGTGAAATTGAAGTCTTCGCTTTGCTCATCCAATGAATTCATTGGCGACGACCTAAATAGTGACGTCAGTCACGTCACATGCCGTTTGAAATAATAAACGCGAGAAATAATAAACATAGGCTACAACTGTGTAGACCTACCTCAATAAAATTGAAATGATTTAGCCTACTTTGGATTGGTTTACATTGCGGCAACGGTGTTGTTGTTGTTAAGTGGTTTACTATTCATTCTATATACCAAAGTCAATATTTGGATTTGGCATATGTTCCCAATTCAGGTACGGTACGCCGTTCAGCGTTGCCAAATTTGAGTTTTTGAGCGGGGCGTCACTCGAAAACTATGCGCGTCCCTCGTCAGGAATACACAATTTTTCTCGATCAATCTTCATGTTAGTAAGAGGAGGCCTAGATTTGCCAAGTTTCATTAAAATCTGAGATGGTCATGGAAACTGCCTAGTTGATTTGACATGGAATTTCCCATTGCCTACAAAAAACAGCTGTTTAAAATTAAATTTTGAACTTGCTGGCTGGTTTGATTCGGGCAATTTGAATAATATTGTTGAATCTGAGGTTGTCCCGTAAATGTTTTTCTAAACTAGGAAAACCACTGCCTCCTAGATGTTCGTCGTGGCTCCTCGTTACCTGCCTGTCCATGCAACATGGTTTGATTGTTGAAGAAAATTCGCACTTTTTTCCCACAGCGCTAGTTACCGTCCCCAAGAGCTTTCTTTTGTTTTCGTTGTTTACATACGATCTGCATACGATTCAAATGTCATCATGCCAGAGTTGAGCTATATTTTTCTTCATAATAGGCAATGGTGCGTGCAAGAAGTTGTAAGATACCGGGATGCCATTATCTAAAACAAGTAGGCCTTTCTTTGCATGAACTACAGGGAAATAAGGAAATTGTGCCACCCAGGCCCCCCACCAGACTCCCCTTTAGCACGCGCCACTGCTTGATGGAAAGTAATATTGTTTAGCTCGTGGCCTAGTCAAGACTAGGGCCCGAGTAGGCTACCTAAGCCTATTGATTTTTAATATGATTAGGAATAGGAGGCATAGGCCCTCCAGATAAAAATAACATGCCTATTATAAGCCCTTGCCTTACATTATCAAACAACAAAGCTATCAACATCTACTCTTTGTTTAAATACCAGCATAATATAACTAGACAAATTTGTATATTACTATTCTGCAAACAATGATAAGTCATGTATGTATACAAAATAGATCTAAAACATTCAATTTAGTGTGATTTAACAGTAAACTACATGGGAGATGATGACATTTAATGTGACAACAACATCAAAAACAAAAGAAAGCTCTTGGGGACGGTAACTAGCGCTTTGGATAACAGTTAACACTGTGCGCGTGGACAGGCAGGTAACGAGGAGCCACGACGAACATCTAGGAGGCAGTGAAGAAAACGCTTAAGTCCTGTCGCGTTGATGGATGAGCTTTTTTGTAAGTTTTAAGTTTGCGTGGGATCTTTTTACTTATCAAGTGCCTTTTGAACGCATTGTTGGTGATTGTTGTCAAGTTTCTATTGTTACTTGTAAATTGTCAATGTAAACCTAAAAAAACTCATATTAAAACCGTTATTCTTTGGATTTTCGCTAACTTTTTCAACTTTTTCTTTAAAAAAGCAATACATCACCATTACCTTAATGTCCGTGTGAAATATGAACGTTGTAGCCCCACCCGTTTCGTCAGAATCGGCCAAAATGTCACGAAAATATTGCACTAAAAATAAAAAAAATTGGAAAAGTACGATATTCATGAGAAATATTTCTTCAATTGTACCCAAAAACGTAGCAAGTCTAAGTTTAGAGATTTCTAAGGTCCCCTCCAATTGTTATCCAGATCGCATATGCCGTTTGCCCAGTAGAGAGCGAACAAACAGACAGAAAAAAAAACAAACAAACAAAAAAAACACCCGAGCTAAATTTTTTGGGGGGTCGGTGAAATTGAAGTCTTCGCTTCGCTCATCCAAAAATAAAAAATAAAAAAACTTTGCCGGTACCTAGGCCTAAACTGCATTCTTTGGAAATCATTTTTAGGTCTAGGGATTCACCAGGCGTGTGTGTATTGAAATTGCATTGCAAGTAGGCCTACTCTACTGGTATAGGTGGAACCAGTTAAGGTGGCGGTCGCCGAGGGATCGCAGCACTGTGGCCCACGCACTATGGCCGCAGGATTGGCAAAAAGTTAATAAAATAACGGTCTCTAAAATTGCTTTCGAAGAAAAACACGACTATTTTAAAGCCAAGCCTTGCCCAATATATCCTAAAAATAAAGTATTTATGAAGTGTACGAATAAAATCATGACATTTTGATGCTCCTAAACATTGACATCACATCTGGCAAGGTTGGCATTATAAACAGCTGGAACTTGGGACACACGATTACCAACAAGGCAAAAAAACACTTTCGTAATCGTGATTACTTAAAATCATTATTTCATTAAAATACAGACTCTGTGGGACGAACTACTTTATTTACAGCTTATAAAATGTTGATATAGGCTATGTGATAATATATCACGGTAACATGACCAAATACGGTAGGCCCTACCTAATGTCAGTTGTGTGTAAATTGTCAACGTTGGCGTGCGTGCTCTCGCTTGACCTTGACGTCCGCCAGCTAATCTGGTTCCACCTATACCGCATAAATAGACCAACCACAATCTGCCAAGAGCTTCGCAAGATCTTGACACGAATAATACAAGATTTTTCAACAGGATATTGTTGTGTGCCCTTAAACTCCATTAAGGCTATTCCACCGCGTTTTTCTATTTTCCAAAATATGCTACTTAGTCAAAATATAGTGAATGGCTTTGAAACATGGCTATTTTAGAAAATCAGAAATATTTTTTCAAAATTTTTCTGATCCGGTACACGGCCAATATAGCCACCTCAAAATAATTTCCAACTTCAATTCGCCAAGGCACACCATTCAACGTAGGGTGTTGTGATTCTGTGACATTAATTTTCAACTGTTTTTCTATGGACTGACTGAGAGAAAACAGATTTATTTTAACAATTGTCTTTCCTGCGAATTTTTTCGTTTTGGCGGTATTTTTTACCGATTTGTACCGCCAAACGAAAATATTTGCAGAAAAGACAATTGCTAAAATTAATCTGTTTTCTCTCAGTCAGTCCATAGAGAAACAGTTGATAATTAATGTTACAAAAACACAACACCCTACGTTGAATGGTGTGCCTTGGCGAATTGAAGTTGATAATTATTTTGAGGTGGCTATATTGGCCGTGTACCAAATTAGAAAAATTTGAAAAAAATATATTTGATTTTCTAAAATAGCCAAGTTTGAAAGCCATTAACTATGTTTTGACTTGGTAGCATATTTTGGAAAATAGAAAAACGCGGTCGAATAGCCTTAAATAACTACCTAATTAAACGGCAAACTAACTGCAGTTTACACCACTAGCCCTACATACTGCCGAACTCTTAGGCTATGTGGAAACTTGTAGGGCCTACTAACAATGTGATAATTAAGCAGAATTTAGCCAAGAATTGTCAAATTGAACAAAAACTTTTTATTTACTGGTAGACCTACTTGGCATAGGGTGGACTAAAAGTTGTCTTATGGTAGATTTATTTCAGCAAATCATTCATAGCCTTTTTCAAAGACTTGGTCCAGAATTGCTTCTAGTTTCAAGGAGTAATATACTCCCCTCTTACTCACAATCATCAGCTAGTAAGAGGGGAGTCTATTACTCCCCGCAACTAGAGGCGAGCTCTGGCAATCGTCGTGGAGCGATGACAATGACGCAACGAACGTGACGACCGCGACGTGAGACCTAACGGTTGACACGTCCCTAATCCAATTAAATAAAAAAAATGCAATGTCTAGTTAAAATTTATCTGACAGTTATATTTACAAGGCTTCTGATTGGTTGTTCACTTTAACTGGACGTTGAAATAACGGGTAACTTCCAATTACCTAGTGCATATTAAAAGCACAATCTTAACTAGGAGTGTGATAAAAGATTTAAAGTCCCATCTCTGAACAGACCAAAATATGACTACTTTCCTGCATGTAAATTGGAAGGAAAGTATGAAAGTACTGACTCCAGTGACTGAGCGAGCACACCCAAGCTTCTTAAATTACACATTCACTTCCTATTGTTCTAGGTCTCAACAGCGGTGGTCGAGCCGTACAACTCCATCCTGACTACCCATACTACCCTCGAGCATTCCGACTGTGCATTCATGTGTGACAACGAAGCCATCTACGACATCTGCCGCCGTAACTTGGACATCGAACGTCCCTCGTACACCAACCTCAACCGACTGATTGGACAGATCGTCTCCTCAATCACCGCCTCCCTTCGTTTCGACGGCGCTCTCAATGTCGATCTCACAGAATTCCAGACCAACTTGGTTCCCTACCCCCGAATCCATTTCCCTCTGGTCACTTACGCTCCAGTCATTTCCGCAGAGAAGGCGTACCACGAGCAACTTTCTGTCGCAGACATCACCAACTCATGTTTTGAACCAGCCAACCAGATGGTGAAGTGCGATCCTCGCCATGGAAAGTACATGGCTTGCTGCATGTTGTACCGTGGGGACGTTGTGCCCAAGGACGTGAACGCTGCCATCGCAACAATCAAGACCAAGCGCACCATTCAGTTTGTCGACTGGTGTCCCACCGGCTTCAAGGTCGGTATCAACTACCAGCCCCCGACAGTAGTCCCCGGAGGTGATCTTGCCAAGGTGCAACGTGCCGTCTGCATGTTGTCCAACACCACGGCCATTGCAGAAGCCTGGGCCCGTCTGGATCACAAGTTCGACCTGATGTATGCCAAGCGTGCGTTCGTACACTGGTACGTCGGGGAGGGAATGGAGGAGGGAGAGTTTTCCGAGGCTCGAGAGGATCTGGCCGCACTTGAGAAAGATTACGAAGAGGTTGGCATGGACTCTGTTGAGGAGGGAGAAGGAGAGGGTGCCGATGAGTATTAAACGTACATTTTATACTCAATTACATTACATTCATACAATTCGATTTGAAGAGAAGCTACAAGAAAGGACACATTTTGAGCATCTCTCGTGTTCACTTTGGAATTTAAAAAGTTAAATCTTTCCAAACCCTTTCAATATTTTTTATATAAGTTTTATAAGAATGTACCTAATTGATATCTTTTATCTGTGTTGTGTAAATTATTGTACAAATAAACCTAATTGCAGATAATTTAATTTGTGTACTTTGGTAAGTAGCTGGGTGATGTAGGTCTGCACTGTTGCCAGCATTTGAAGGTTAGGGTTCCTATATCCATAGATGTAACTCAATTTATTATTACTGTGCTGTGTTTATTTAGTACCCTATAGGGGTCATTCCATGTCAAATCAACCAAGCCGAGCCTGAAATAAAACTTGACCATCTCCGATTTTGATGAAACATGGCAAATCTACTCTTACTAACATGTAGATTGATCGTGGAAAATTTTGTATTCCTGACGCGCTTAGTTTTCGAGTAACGCTCCACTCAAAAATTCAAATTTGGCGACGCCGAGCGGTGTACCTGAATTGGTAAGTTTTAAACTGTTGGACGTAAAAGGCTATTTTTTTTTTTTTTTAAATAAAGAGTTTTTTTATTGGCAATTTAATTTATATGTATTTGAATGTATTCCTAATTGTGAAACCATGTAAAAAATCTAAATTTATTTTTAAACCTACGAGAAAAAGTATATTTTAAATAAAAAATAAAAAAATGTTTTTGTTTAGATGTTTTTTATATGCACAAAAAATTTGGGATGGGATGGCATTGAGATCATGAGCTTTGTTTGTTTGTCCTGTTTCAATTACACCAGGTACAAGTTTGTCACGAAAACCCGTTTTTCTGTCCTGGTGTAAATGTACCTGTCACAACCCAGAAACGTTTTTTGTCCTGTTGTAAGTTACCATTACTGCGACTGGAGTAAGAATTTTACACCTGCTTATTTAGCAGGAGTGGGTGTAAAACGACAAAATATTGCGCCATTTTTAAAGTTTGTAGTGGCTGGGTTGTGTAGTGAGAAGCTAAGAAAGAAGCTAGAAGTTAAAATGGAAAAAGCCGGGCCGAGCAATATCTTTCCCAATGATTATATGAATCTTCACGACCTTTCTTAAAAGGGACAACGCCAATTAATCAACCGTTAAGCAAAAACCTTAGCCCAGGGCCGACATAACCTAAAACTAGGATAGGTCTGCTTGAAAGACGTTTAGCAATGTTATGCACAACAATGTACTAGAAACCTATTATCTAGGCCAAAATATTGAAAAATATAGTTAGGCCCAAAGCCTATTAGCCTATCATCGTGTTGTATGTAGGCTCTAGGCCTTCGTAGCCTCGTCAAATGTCAAAACTGGGTGCAAATATGTTTGTTTGTCCAACTGGGTGTAACGTGTACTTATTACTCCTGTTTCCGGTTTTTTGACGTACATCCGACGATTCCAGGAGTAAATATGTGAACCTGGTACAGGACAAACAAACAAAGCTATGATGTGTCACAGGGTCATGCACCAAATATGTGTTGTGTGTCAGTTTTTACCTTCCGTTTTTATTTTTCAAAGAAATTAAGTGCGGCAAATTTGAATTTCACTACAAATGGAAGGTAAAAACTGACACATTATACACATTTGGTGCATGACCCTGTGATATATCATGATCCCAATGCCATCCCATCCCAAATTTTTTTGTAGATGTAAAATACATCTAAACGTCCACATTTTTTGTCCGATGACGATTTTAGTAGTAATAGGGAAATCAATCAAGAAATTAAAAATCCATCTCAGCGGGGTACTTATTCAAAAGGTGATGTCAATTCACGTGCATGGCTTGATTATCAATTTTGCTCCCCATAACTATTGGTTACACTAAGTTACCTAACTTTGACCAGAACTTAATATAGTTGAAAAGTAAAAAAGTACTGCAATTGTGACGCTCTTTGTGGTGTTAAAATCGCAACAAACAATTTGCACATTTGAAAAATTTGCACCCGTCAGCTGGGGCTTACCTGTGCCCTACCTGTTCCACGCCACCTCGTCATGCATAGCTAGGGTGTCCAGATTTTCAAACCAAAAAAGCGGGACAAACTTCCGGCGGCTGTAGCTGGGGTCTGGGGCGAAGCCCCAGCCGCCGGAGGCCTTTTCGCCGAAGGCGAAAAAAATTTTCACCATACTACAATTATTTTGTCATGTTTTAACTGAAAAATGGCAACTCGGGGGATTACCTTAATGGATAATTACTAAAAAAAATGTTGCTTTGCAGATCGTATAAAACACTTAGTCATTATCAGTCTCGTGTTTAACAAGATAAGGAAAGTCCATCTTAACATCGTCATTGAAAACACACGTTAAGGCGGCGGCATTTTACACACTCACGCGTACGAGACGAAAAAACTATCTCGTAAAAGTGAGGTTATGAAGTAAAAATATGTTTTCAAATCAAAATTAGCTTCCCCACCATTTAATAGCTGCTAAAAATAATTAAATATCGAATTGCGAACTATATATTCTATCTGTTTGAATACAATCAGTTCTACAAATAAGCAGGCAAAGTAGGCTTGCAAGCACTCTAAATTTTTTTTGATACTTTTTCCTCACGACAGCGTTTACAACAATCTGAGCAAACAAGGACCCAAGGAAGGTTTGTTTTGGGTGAATTATCAAATTAAAATATTAATATTAATGTATTTATTTATTGTGATACTCATAGTTATGTTTTATCATGTTGCTTGGCTGCAAAACGACAGCAACTTCGTTGGGGCTCGGGACAATTCGTATAACTGATGCCGTCAACCAACCCCACCCCCCCTCTACACTCCGCCTGCTGATGACGCATTCATTCGTGCAAAGTCAAGGCCAGCAGAAAAGTGTATACAGAATACGCGTATTCCGTAAATTTACAGCAGACGAGCCACGAGCTACACGTGAAATCGGTGTATTTACAAAAACGGGACAAAACAGCGTCCCATGAACAGTTGTCGGGACACCGGGACAGGTCCCTAAAAAACGGGACTGTCCCGTTTTTAACGGGACGAATGGACACCCTATGCATAGCTTGTATAAAGGCACTGGCGGAGGCTTTTGGACTAGTCTCATATCCCCCCAAATACAAAAAATTGTAAAAAACGGCAGCCAAGCTCTCCTTCAAAAGTCTTTGGCTGTGAATGTTGTGAGATATAGAATTTGAGCAAATCTTTTCATTCTTCCTCCCTAGTTTTGCATTGAAAAGAAGTAAGATCATTTCGCCTGTTGACGAGCGCCAAGCCAACTATTTTCGTGGTAAAAAATGTTAAACTCAAAATCATAAAAAAATTACTTGGCCATTGAATTTGGTTCATTATGAGAACTTTAAAAAGTCAATGGCCAAGTAATTTTTTTTTATGATTTTGAGTTAAACATTTTTACTTTTTTACCACGAAAATGGTTGGCTTGGCACTCGTCAACAGGCGAAATGATCTACTTCTTTTCAATGCGAAACTAGGGTGGAAGAATGAAAAGATTGGCTCAAATTCTATATCTCACAACATTCACAGCCAAAGACTTTTGAAGGAGACCTTGGCTGCCGTTTTTTTTTTTTACAAATTTTTGTATTTGGGGGGGATATCACATCTTTTTGCTGTTTGTTTCATATCAAGGCATGAAATACTTGTAAATGAAAATTCAAAGAAAGAGGGAAATTTCAAAATGTAATTTTCCATCTAAATTGCTCGGATGTACGGCTTAGACGGAGTTTGATTCACTTTCTATATTTTTGCAAGAATGAAATTGGTGGCTGCATAGCTCAGTTGGTGAGAGCATAGCCCAGATGGCTAAGGTCATGCCTAATTTCATGCTGATAAGATAACTCATTAGTCATTCGGTGCCTTCATGGTGAATGCTGGAAATCAAGGTAAAAATAATACATACTTGTAAAAGTATAACTACTAGGGATGGGGGTTGAAAAAATGTGGTTAAGGAAATGAGAATAGGCAGATTGGGTTAAAAGTAAAACACATTAAAACATAATTTTAATAACTAATTTGAATAAAAATTCAATTTTGGGTTAGGGCTATGAATTATTCCAATTTTAGGGGATGATTTAGGGGGTGTTGGGGTTGGAATATCTCTTGCCTCTCGGCGGATTATTTTTCATATTATTATGTACAATCGTGCCAAATTTCATGCTGATAACTCATAAAACACATTAAAACATAATTTTAATAACTAATTTGAATAAAAATTCAATTTTGGGTTAGGGCTATGAATTATTCCAATTTTAGGGGGTGTTGGGGGTGGAATATCTCTTGCTTCTCGGCGGATTATTTTTCATATTATTATGTACAATTGTGCCAAATTTCATGCTGATAACTCATTAGGTGTCTTCATTGTGAATGCTGGAAATCAAGGTATAATATAAACTATTAGGGATGGGGGTTAAAAAATGTGGTTTAGGAAATGAGAATAGGCCGATTGGGTTAAAACACATTGAAACAATTTTAATAACTAATTTGAATAAAAATTCAATTTTGGGTTAGACAGGGTGTCTACAAATTTCCCATTACAAAATTCCCTGACTTGTGCAGGTTTTCCAGACGGAAAATAATATTTTTCCAGGCTGCAAATTTGGCTTTCCCGCGCATTATAACGGAGGAAAATTGTTAATAAATTCAATGTCGATTTTGGCGGGAATTTGAAACACCAGACAAGGCAAAACAATTTTAAGTTTTTTTTTTTTAATTGAGAATTTCTATTTTCAGCAACAAAAAAGGTATTGAAATTACTAAAATGTTGACTTTTTTCATATCCTGTAAAATTCCAGAAAAAAATACAAAATTCCCTGACTTTTCCAGATTTATTAAATTCCCTGACAATTCCAGGTTTTCCAGTCTTGTAGACACCCTGGATAGAGCTATGAACTATTCCAATTTTAGGGAATGATTTAGGGGGTGTTGGGGGTGGAATATCGCTTGCCTCTCGGCGGATTATTAATTCTGATATTTTTATCTACCCCCATACCAAATTTTGCACATGGAGCCCATGTGTTAGATATTTATTAATGGTTTTGAATTTAAATGGTTTAAATGGTTTTGGTTTTGAAAGAAAAAGTGCATGAGTCTGAGGTCCATCTAAGTGTGGTTCAAGTTTCATAGTTCTAAGATGTACCATTTTCTCTGTAGGCTCTTATTACTCTCTGTCAGAATCCACATCCAGTCACCCACCCACCCAGCCAGACGGAACTTTTTAGACCAAGTAGAGGCACTTTTTTAACACAGAACAAGTTATCGGATCGGGCTGATTTTTTTTTTTTGAAGGCCACATATCAGGTCAAATACCGAGTTTCAAGATTGTAAATATTTCGGGACGGCGTGTGCAGATAGCTGAAAACCCCCCAACTCAGGTAGGAGTAAACAGGGCCGAGTTAGTCATCGCCTTGTAGCATTGCTTGCGCTTGGCTGCGGGCGAACGACCGTCGCCCGCGGATCAACGCCAGAATCAACAAGGCCGATTCAGAACAACTCTGAATTTATTATGTGCTTCGTTGCTAGAACGGCTCCAGTCACCGTTTACAAACTCCTAAGACAGAACTGATGGACTCAAGTCCAAATCAGAAGTTAAAAAACTTCCTACTTTACTTCCGGAGGCCTTTTCGCCGACGGCGAAAAAAATTTTCACCATACTACAATTATTTTGTCATGTTTTAACTGAAAAATGGCAACTCGGGGGATTACCTTAATGGATAATTACTAAAAAAAATGTTGCTTTGCAGATCGTATAAAACACTTAGTCATTATCAGTCTCGTGTTTAACAAGATAAGGAAAGTCCATCTTAACATCGTCATTGAAAACACACGTTAAGGCGGCGGCATTTTACACACTCACGCGTACGAGACGAAAAAACTATCTCGTAAAAGTGAGGTTATGAAGTAAAAATATGTTTTCAAATCAAAATTAGCTTCCCCACCATTTAATTGCTGCTAAAAATAATTAAATATTGAATTGCGAACTATATATTCTATCTGTTTGAATACAATCAGTTCTACAAATAAGCAGGCAAAGTAGGCTTGCAAGCACTCTAAATTTTTTTTGATACTTTTTCCTCACGACAGCGTTTACAACGATCTGAGCAAGCAAGGACCCAAGGAAGGTTTGTTTTGGGTGAATTATCAAATTAAAATATTAATATTAATGTATTTATTTATTGTGATACTCATAGTTATGTTTTATCATGTTGCTTGGCTGCAAAACGACAGCACCTTCGTTGGGGCTCGGGACAATTCGTATAACTGATGCCGTCAACCACCCCCACCCCCCCTCTACACTCCGCCTGCTGTGATGACGCATTCATTGGTGCAAAGTCAAGGCCAGCAGAAAAGTGTATACAGAATACGCGTATTCCGTAAATTTACAGCAGACGAGCCACGAGCTACACGTGAAATCGGTGTATTTACAAAACGGGACAAAACAGCGTCCCATGAACAGTTGTCGGGACAC
>JAMZAV010011640.1:0-19103 GCA_024449915.1 Sweltsa coloradensis | reverse complement strand
GGCCCGTTAATGGCGTGTAAAACCTGAAGGCTGGGAATTGGAGAAGAGCGGGGGGAAGTAAGTGAAACATTTTTGTCCCCTTAAGAGGGCTTCATTTCCAGGATTTTTCCAAAACTGCGCCCTAAACAAAAAGAAAAAGGGGGGAAATTTTTGGAAAAAGAGGGCTTTTAAAAAATTTTAAAAAAAAGCTTTAAATTCCAAAAAAAAAATTTTTAAAAATTTTTGAATTTTTAATTTTATTTTAAAAAAAATTTAAAATTTAAAATTTTCCCCCTAAATTTTATTAATGAATTTTGTTAAAAAAATTTTCAAAAAAACCCTCAATTTTTTTTACCAGAAATTGAAATTAAAACAAATTAAAAATTTTTTTTTTAAAATTAAAAAAAAAAAAAAAAAAAAAAAAGGTTTTTAGAGTCTCCCACTCAGTTTATAACTGTTTTTCAGTGGGGAAAACAGAAAACCCCAAAGCGAAAAAGCCAACCCTGTACGCCCCGACGCAATCGACGAGTGAGCGAAACCCAACCGAAGATCAATATTTTGAAATGGGAAATTAGATAAAAAAATTCGACGAAATTTTAGAGGTTTTTTTAAAAAACGTTTTTTTTTGGGTTTTCCCCCAATCCCAAAAAATCCCAAAAACCAAAATGGGAAACCCCCCAAATTTTTGAAAAAAACCCCCCCTTTTTGTTTTTAAAAAATCCAAAGGTTGAAACTTTTTCTTTTTGCTTTTAGGGGGGCCCCAATCTCCGAAAATAAAAAATTCCCCTTTTAAAATCCCCTTTAAATTTTAAAAAAAAACCCCCCCCCAAATTTGATTTTTCAAAAAAAAAGGCCAAAATTTTAAAAAAATTTTTTTTTTTTTTAAATTTTATTCCCCCCGATCTCCCAAAAAAATTAAAAAACCCCCTGGGGCCCCCTTGAAAAAAAAAAAAAAAGCCGATTTCCCCCAATTTTTTAAAAAAAATTTTGGGGCATTGCCTTTTTGGGATTTGGGGGAAGGGGGGGAAAAACAATTTGCCATTTGCCCGGGGGGGGGGGGGGGGGGGGGGGGGGGGGTTGGGGGGAGGGAAAAAGGGGGGGGGAAAAAAAAGGAGAGGGGGGGGGGGGGTGAAAATAGTTTTTAAGGGGTTTGGGTAAGGTTTTTTTTTAAAATTTCAAACCCGATGGCCGTTTTTTATTAAATCCCAATTTTCTCAAAAATGAGTAAAAACTTTCTAAAATCTGAAACCTTTTATAAATTTTAAAATCTTTTTAAAAAATTAATTGAGTTTTTTATAGACATTTTTTAGCTTTTTTAAAGGATTAAAAGAGTGTTAGGAATGTTTAGGAAAAATGAAATTTTTCCAAGGATTTCTCAAGAAGGTTTTAGTTAAGTTCATCTCGCTGCCACTATCTTCACCATTATCATGGAAAACCACGGGTTTTGAGCTGCGGGCACGGGGGTAGGGTGTGGCGTGGTCGACATTCCCATTTAGAATTTCCCAGCCGTGACCAATGGGGGACGGATGCTTAGCATCGTAATGGAGCTGGCAAAAACCCCAAGTAATTCGTCCTTTTTCACATGGAGATCCAACATCTCGTCAGGGGGGGAGTCGAATCGTTTCTCTTGTTCTTCATTTTGTGCCAATGGAAACTTTTGGGTTGCGCGCAGTTTGCATCTGCCTTTCAGCAAGACCTTTGAGGGACAAAAAGCCTTCATATTTTCTCTGACTTTGTCCACTAGTCCACACTTTACTGCTCTTTCAAGAGCTCTTGGCTTGCTCTGAGTATTTAATTTAAATTTACAATACTTTTTTTTGCCCTCCCATAGAAACCTGATGTGTGACATGCCGTGATGACAGTAAGGGGATGATGACATCGGGGGCCTCTGCTGAAGTAGGGCATTTCAGTTTATTTTTTGAATGTTGCGTTTTATCCAGGTTCCCCCTGAATGTTGTGAGACATAAGCTGTTTAATATACATCTTGTCCCAGCTGTCTAGAACAACTTGCTCCAGTTAAAATTTCCCCGCTCCAGTTGGCATGTTTTTAAAAGCAGCATTGTGTTGCTTCTGGATGCTTTAAGAGATCATCGCTTTCACGCCAGTGCTCAGGCGTTTTACGTATTGCCTTCACAATATATGACCCACCATGCAGCTGACCCAAATTTTTCATATCGTTTTTTCACAAGTTTGCAGCCCAACCTTATTTTCCCGAATTGAATCACTTGTTGAATTTGCAGCTTTGGAACGGGTCTTCAGGCTTAGGAAAAAATTTGGGGTTTGTAATGTTTTTTCTCCCCTCGATCGTGCCCTCATCCTTGTGCTAAAGGGGAAAGGGCTGTTTGTGTCTAAGAGTATGATGAGACTGCATAGCGTAGCATGAGAGAATTATCGAGACATCTTACAAGGAAATCACTCCAGTGGGACCATAACCTCCCTTTTTTTTAGCCTCAGGTCCTCTGCTGGGGGGGGTAGTCGCCAGATATCATATGCATCATAGCAGCGCAATGAAAACACCGAACGGGCCCAATTTTTGGTTTCATACTTTTGATCAAGTTTGGGGTAATGAAAAACTTTGTGAGAGCAGAAAGGCGGCGACTGGAGCTCATTTTTTTTCGTTCAACGCATTTTTTCACCCCCATGCAGCCTCAAAGGTATCTACACTAATTATGGCATTTTTTTGAAAACTGCAAAAGGCGGCGATTTTTCAAAATTTAAGGAGGCCCCCCGTAAGATTTTTTGGGGATTTTTCGGAATATTACAGGGGGGCCCCCAAAGAACGTTTACAAAAGAATCAGCTTTTAATCCATTTTGGATGTTTTTGAAAAATGCAAGATGGCGGCGATTTTTTTAAAATTTTTTAAGGGGGTTGCCCACGTAGGATTTTTGGGGATTTTTGGGGATAAAAGGGGGCCCAAAGAACGTGATTAAAACGGTAGGGTTTTTAAAAGTGGACTGTATATTTCTTTTTTTATTTGAAAATTTCTTTACTTTCAAACATAGCAACTCATTTAATCCATTTCAACACCCCTCGGTGTAGGATATAAGAAACATATTTAATAACAAAAAAAGATGTGAGGGAAAGCCCCACAATGAAACAATATTATGCCTTCTAAACCAAACTACTCCCCGTTGATTGGAATAAAAATACAAGAAGTTTTACATAAGAATTGAGTAGGGAGGGGAAATTTAAATGAAAATTTGGTCCTTCATCAGTTGCGATAATCGTATGTTGACAACTCGAACAACCCCTCAACCCCGGGGCAGTTTCCCTCTACGACCCCCATTTTCCAGGAGAGGAGGCAGACGATCATCTCAAAAAGGGCACACATTCCTGGTTGTAGATTTTTTGTGGGAAAGGTGGACCTTTCTGTCTTTGCTGGAGCCGTTGAGGTAGCCCCTTGCCCAAATTTTTCCCCCTGCGGGTGCATGGGTTGGGACTCGTGCCAAGTATAATGGTTGTTGTAAGTGTTAAGCAATTTTTTTTGGTCGGGTGGTTTTATTAAGGGAGCCCCTATGAGAAAATGCCCTGGACTTAAAAAACGTGGGATCTTGGGATCGTTGACAAAACGGAAAAGAGGAGGGAATTCAAAACATGCTTAAATTTTGAGAAATAGAGTAGCTTTCTTCAAAGTCAGTGTGCCGCCCCACCACACGTTTCAATAAAATTTCATGGATTTCACTGCAGTTTCCGAGACCCAAATGTGGGGCCTGGGGGGAAATGAAGGCACTAAATTGTTCTTTGGGCCCCTTTTCCCTTTGATTGACGCAGAACGATTCGGAAAGGGAAACACCCCACGCAATTTTGAAGTTGGGTTTTTGACCCCACAAAGTTCGTCTTTGTCACGTAAATGTGTAGACCTTTGCCTCTTCTGCTGTAAACCTTTTTAAACGTTTGATAAAGGCTTCAGTCTTTAAATTACTCACTATTTCCCAAGTGTCGTTTTTACTGCAAAGCATAAAAAATTTGCAACTGTTTAATTGTAGTTTTGCTGCGTCTGACCCAGTTTTTATTGAAAAAGGACCAGCAAAATCTACCCCTGTGTTCAAAAAAGGACGAGATGGTTGAACACGGGCTTAGGAAAGCCCTCAATTTTTTTGATTTTGATACCTTCAGTTTGAAAAAAAGGGTAAACATTTGTGAATGCAATTTCTTGATTATTTTTTTGCTCGGGATCCAAATTTGCTGGCGCAATGATGCAGTAACATTGCGGACCAGAGAAGACTTGAATTTTCAGAATTAAATCAATTTAGTAAGATCATGATTTGGTGGAAAATAAGGGATGCTTTTATCGTTGGAAGTTCTGAATTTTAATCTCCCCCCGACTCCAGGAATTTTCATCGTTAAAAATGGATGAAGTTTTAAAAGTAAGCTTTTCTTTGAAACTGAGTTGTTTGAAGCTCTTGAATTTTCACGAAGGTAAAAATTTTTTGGCACACATTTAATGCAAATTTTGGAGCAGATTGCAGTCCTCAGCAGATAGCACCCCTGACTTTCTTGAATCAAATTTTAAAATTTGAATTTTGAATCGCAAACAAACGCAATACGGTGTCATTTTCGAGAGTGACGAGTATTTGGAAATAATTGGTTTTTACAGTATTGAACTAAAGGGTTTGGACAATTCTACGTTTTCGGAAGGGAATTGTCATGTTAAAGATGGGGGGGATGGGGGCCACGATAGAGTAGTTGCTGTACCCAGTCAGGCCCGTGCCCCCATATATCAAGTTGTTTAAAGTTTTTTAGGATCATTCCCTTTTTAATAAGTTTGCTGGATTGTTTTTGGAAATTAATGTTTCCAACCCTTTAACTTATGATTCTTAAATTTTGGATACTCTGTTCGCAACAAAGTTTCCCATCATTTGAAGACGAGAAAAACCATGATAGAAAAAGGGTTGAATCCGCCAAAGAGTATGCGTAAATTTTAAAGGTTCAAGTTTGGTAGTGTTTTTTGACCTTTGAGCAGTAACAATTTGCCACAATTTCAAAACCGGGGCAGAGTTCCCTTTTTTACAGGTGCTACTTTTGATTTTGGCACTAGAGAATACTAATTTCATTTTGAACATTGACTGACCTGAGATAAAAACACGATCCATAGCTCGTTCTATGCATCTGAAAAACCCCATGAATCTGTATGTCTATGTTTGGGTGCTTGATGAAAAATCGGTAAATTTTCAATGTTTTTGAAAAAAGGGAAGTTGTTGGGTGAAGTTGTTCCTTTCCATCTAACTCGGGTAGTCACATCCCATTTATTTTATGAAGCCTAACTTCTGTAGAAATATTTAGAAAAACAATTGGGACGAGACCAAAGGATCAATATCGACGCAATGATGATGAAATTTTCCGTTTTGTAACTTTTCGTGGCAGACATTGATCGTGGAATAGAAGATTTTTTTTGTGAGAAATTATTGACTTGGGTTCCACAAAAAACCAAGTTTTTTAACGCGTCTGTGCGATCAAATTGAAGAGGTAAGGGGTTTCTCTGATTGTGGGGTATTGTTTAAAGAAAACTCTGGACGTTTGAACACCTTTTTCGAGTGGGAATCCTCCCACTTTTTAAATAGCATGGTCATGTCACTTGAATTTGAAGAGCACCCGGGATATTGTCACAGCCATGAGCAAGTCATAAACGTAAAAGTTCCGCCCTAGCACTTCGTAGGGGAAAGGATAGCTGCTAGTTCTTTTTTGGGAAAGTTGTTGTAAGCACGTGTTCCCAAAGAAGGGAGCTAAGCTGTGCCGGGTGACTGTTGTAAGCTCGTAACTTTTGACAGATTCTTAGGCGATGTTCTCCAGAGAATTTTTTTTGTACGAGGCCCCGTGGATCTACTTTACTGACGATACATTTAGCAATGTCAGCTGTAAATGAAATTTTGATTGTTCTAACCGTCCCACGATTGACCACAAGTTTTGTTGAATAGTAGGGGACCCCCCACAGGATATCATTTAAGGATTTACCGTTCGTAGTTTTGGTGAACGTAAAAAAAACAATCGTGTCTTGGTGTGGGCTGGAACCTTTAAACACAGCATGATGAGGGAGTAGTATACATTGTCAGAATGTACCCCGAATCGTCGCACTTGTACCCTATGCCTAGCTTTTTTGATTCTTCAAAAACTTTTGATTCCCAAAGTAGTTCGGTTGTTTTTTGCAGGCCTTCCAATGTTTTAAATCTGTAGCTTCCTGAGAAGATTTTCCAAGGCTATGTCGCCTGGAAGGAAGCCCTTTCTACAAATCCCTTTATATTCCTTGTACGTTTTTGGGAAGTCGCCCCAAATTTTTTTTCTTCGTCGGTTTTGGGTTTGAGTGGGTTCCTCAAGTTCCCCGAAACGTTGCAGTTTCGATCTAGACGTCTTGTTTGCAAGAAGTGTGCGGTAACAATTTCGTAGAGGCATCGCCACATACTTTTTGGAAACGTCCCGCCAGACCAAAATAACCCTTTTATCCTGTAGGAATGGGTAATTTTTCTCTAATCTTACTTTTGTCCCGGACCCTTTGAAGTGGAAAAAGAGTTCGCCCCTATCAAAAAGATCAAACCTCCTGGGTGGAAGAATTTTGGGTCAGTAAATCGACTGGGGAATTCCGTTTATTTTCAAAAACATATTTTGGCATCTGGCGGTTATGCGTTTCAGCCCCAAACATGAAAGTTACATTGAAGTTGCCACTTTAGATTGCAGTTGGCATTAACTATATGCTTTTATTCTGAGGCTCTTTTTGATACCTCGAAAATGAAATGTGGTTCTTATGTTTTCAATCCATCGCTGTACTAAAACTTCATACAAAAGTTAGATGAACTTCCCCCTGTTAAAAAAGCTCTACACTCTTAAGCTTCCATTACAATTTTTAATGAGGACTATTGTGTTGATAGTAGAACATTGATTGGATATCCCTTTAATGCACGCATGCGTTCTGAAACTGGTTTGAACTTTTCCCCCCGGACCATTTTCTTGTTTTCCACTAATGGTGCAGGGTTGGGAATTCTCTGAACCATGTCAGAAGAACCCCCGTTTTCAAGATTGGGATTTGTAACAGAGTATGATGTTTTTTTTCCACCCTTTCGGCAAAACCCCTTTTAGTGGGGACTTACAACGTGCCCCCGTGCGAAAAAGGAAGCATAACCTGTTATTTGTACACAATTTGTTTCTGGGGTGGCTTAAATTCCTGAACTCATCACATTTATACAACGAATGTGATTCATTGCAATATGACTTTTGGTACATTGTGTCTGTAGGCCTAGAAATGTACATTTTGTTTCTATCGCTTTGGGTTGAATCTTCCCTTTACTTCAGCAGAATGAATACGATCTGTAGAATTACTGTTATGAAGGGTTGAACGTTTTCTAGGCTTTCTCCTGTGTTCAAGAAAAGCGATAACTATCAAGTGAAAGGGAATGCTTGATCATTGAGAGTGGTTCCCTTTTTTTGCGGGGATTTCTATCTAACGTCTGGTGAAAAGAGAACAAATGACCTTTTTAAAGGGTTTCAATACTAAGGGCCTTAAGAGCATTAGATTATAGACACTGTGTTTTAAACTGTAAAATTAGTAGGATTCTTTTTGTTGATTTAAATCGGGTAATCCTTAAGATTTGAGATGCTACAGCCCTTTTTTTTGATACCCATTTTTCCCAAAAATTTAAAGCCCGTGTAGTTTTTCTCAGCAGTGGTAAATTTTGAATCAAATTTAAGCTTGTCCGTTAGAACAGTATAGATAGTAGTACTTTTCATAAAGGCCACATCGTTTTTGTCGTGAACCATAGCTTGAAGCTGTCATAAAGTCCCATTTTTATAAGAGCCGTCAAAACTAGGCAACTTATAGACGGTAGGTTTTTAAATTTGTCTTATAGGCCTGCGAGATGGCCAATGTATCATTTTTTAGGCGTCTAGGCAATAAGTGTTTTTTGGGTTTTAACAACCCCGACATAGTTCTCTAAGGTCTAACCCCGAGTTTCAAGGTGACCTCTTCCTTTTGGGCAGTTTTTATCATGCAACTCTAGATTTGGTTTGGACTCATCAAACCTTGTCCAGTTTCCAGTAAAATTTTTAAGTTAATTTTTAATCTTTTTGACATCCCGCGATATGCGAGACTACTGACAAGTCGAATTTGTGAAATGGGGTTTTTAAATTTCCCTTTTCTTTCCCCCAAAACTTATTTTTTTGTGTCCCTGTGAAAGGCTAAAGTAAAAAGTTGTCTGACCGTTTCTGCTGGTTTCTGACACTGTCGAAACAAAGCAAACTCGTGATAAAAATTTGGGGCGGTTGGGCCAAAGATTAAAAAAGGAGGTTTTTTAAAAGTGGATGTATATTTCTTTATTTATTTGAATTACTTTACTTTCAAAAAATAGCACACCATTTCACATCCATTTTAAAACCATCGTTGCTAGTGACTACTAAGAAAACAATTAATAACAAAAAAATGATTTGGGGGGTCAAGCCCTCACAAAGCAAAAAATTTATGCCTTTTAAAAAAAAACAGAAAAGGATTACAAAAAAATCAGCTTTCTAATCACATTAATTTTTTTTAAAACTGCAAGATGGCGGCGATTTTTTTCAAAATTTAAGGGTGTTGCCCACGTGGATTTTTGGGGATTTTTTTGGAGATATAAGGGGCCCCAATGAACGTATTACAAAAGAAATCAGCTTTCAAAAAATATTTCCCTTTCCCAACCTTAATTTGCCTATACAATATAGAAATCATGGGATGGCGGTGCGAACACCCGCGGTTTAACGCCAGAATCAACAAGGCCGACTTTAAATTTATTATTGCATTTGTTGCTAGGCGGCTCCAAAATCACCGTTTACTAATTTCCCAAGGCAAGAACGATGGACCCCCCGTCCAAATCAGAAGTTAAAAAAAACTTCGACTTTTGCGGGAGTCGCACCCGGACTTCTGCTGGGAAACAGAGAGTAACTACAAGGGCCCACGAGCCAACAATAAGAAACCCCGAGCCCAAAACTTTTAACATGGGCCCAAAAAGATTTTCCAAGAAATCCCCCTACATAATAAATATACAAAATTTTAAAATTTTATTTTTTTGGAACCAGAGAAAAATGCACGGAGGCTTTGAATATCGTGTTTTTTATAACACATGATAAAGTTTAAGTTGGAAAAATTATCACTTGCAACGCTCAATATTGTTTTTTTATTAATCTAGAGCAAACAAATTCGTTTTTTAAAATTATTTTGCCACAACGAACATAATTTTATTACTATATTATATATTCCGTTATATTAATAAAAAAAAACGGATGGATGCAAAACGTTAACCCATGAACATTTTGAACATTTACACCAATATAATAAAAAAATATCATTCAAACATAAAAATAACATACAATGTATACTTCCTCTGCCCTCGATGCAGTACATCAGTGATGCAAATGGTCAACTCATCATCATCTTCTTTCACCGCCTCCTGATTCAATTATGCTCCATCATTGTTAAGCCCTGCTCGGCTGACACGGGTTGTGATTTCTGTTAGCGGGTGTCAATGCGGGGGGGGGGGGGGGGGGGGGAGATCTATGGGGCGCAAAGGAGGGAATTGAGACATCAATTACCAGGTGTCACGGGGTCACGCGGGGACTACACTGTGCGGGGTAGAGCCGCAGCCAGGGTGATGTGACGAGTTTAAAATTAGGTAGAACAGTATGGTGGGCTGAAGAAATGTTTTAGATGTGAAGGATTTAAATCAAGTTGGTGTTTGTAGTTATTTTATGTTTACATTCTTGTATTTTGAAAGATCATCAGAAAACATAATACAAAAATTAAGTCTAGAACGGAATGGGAATAAGTTGAAACATTTTTAACCACCATAAGTTCATATAAAGTACATATTTTCGTAATAAGGTTGAATTAAATTGGTGTTAATAAACGTTTAAAAGATCACGTTAAGCTTTTCTATCGTCAGTCCTATGACGGTATATTTAAATTATAAATTCAGATTTATTTGCGACTACCAACAGGTTATACAAAACCACAAGTGTCAGGTTACTAAATTTAAACAATTTAATCTACTGATTCATCACAAATTCATGTTTCACCTTCTTTATCTGACCATGTCTGATTTGTTTACCACTGAATAAAAAATGAATGACATAGCTTTGATAACAGATCGTACATCTACGCAGATGAAAATGTGTTTCGTATTTTCTATTTGTTTCCGTCTTGCGAATGTTTTCTAACCCTAGTGACATAGCCATTTGGTTACTTTGTTAAATTAGCCTGTTTTTACCTCGAAAAAGCTTTTAAATTAAAAAAATCCGTCGGTTTGAACGTCATGACACTCACATGTCCAATAACAATCACTATCAATTCACAAAGATGAAATTTTCACGCATCAGACTGTCAATGAAGTAATTACCTCTTCAATATACAAGATCGGATATTTCATGTCTGTATCAACTTCAATTACCAATACAAATTTACCCAACAGTTTTTAATCAGAAACCGAGTCATAATAATCGCTGTGCAAAGTTAATCAATGGAGATTACACAGTCAATGATAAACTCTGTGTAAACGATTTGAGCTCTGGATCACAATGACGCGGGGCTGGAGAATAATCTGTCGTAGACACTTGATTAGGAAGTCCCGTTTATTAACCATTCAATTGTGCAAACATATAAGGGGAGATGGCGTTGTTTAATTTAGCGCGTGGTGGATGGCGGGAGATTTGGTGTTTCGTCGTTGACTTGACATATGCAGTGATACTGAGGGCATGTCTGAAAGCTCCAAGTGTGGATTTAATGTTGGTCTGCTAGCTCACAACTCTACTGCCCATGCTTGTGACATCACTTGCATTGTTGAGCATTGTAGATTGGGAAATTTCTAACATGATTACTTTGCGGAGCATTAACACACTGGAAGAAGAAGAAGAAGAAGAAGAAGAAGAAGAATCTAGAATCTAAATTTGACGAGATATTTAAATAAATAATTCCACGCTTCGGGAATAATTGTCTGCAGACCTCAATCTTTACAGGAAAAAAATAAAAAATTAACAACCCCGAAGAGGAATATAAATCATATTCTTGAATCTTTTGAACGAAGATGAAATTACAATAAAGTCTTGTTCTTGAATGTGAATTAGTAAGCGAATAAATTGAAAATAGAATTGGTAAGGAAATTGAACGTGAATTGTTTTATAATTTGATTTTCCGCCTTAGGATTTTCTTGTGATTCTGGTATTAGTGTTGAAAATGAGTGAAAACTATGAATTTAATTGATTCGATTGTTGAAGCTTTGCTCTCCCATTCTCTCTCTCTCTCTTCCCCTCTCTTATTTCATCTCTCTCCCCTCCCTTTCTTCCCCCCACTCTCTCTCTTCATATCTTCTCTCTCCTCTGTTGACGAGTCTTGTAAGACTTCGTCCCAGCGTGGGGTCGTTAATTGACGCCAGTCAAAAGATAATCACATCTTAGTCAGTCAAAACGTGTTATGCTGGTTAAATCGTCGTACTTGTTGATAAGTGATATCTTCCCGCCATGTAAGTAAATGAAACGTCTGTCTCGACGCTTCAGATTACGAGGTTGTCTCTGCGATAAGACGTACAACATGTTTACAAGGTTGTTTCACCTTCAAGAAAGTATTTTAGAGACAATTAAGAAAAAAATGTGTAAAACCTGCCCTAAGTGCAATACATTCCCCACTTCAAGTCTTTCATTGGGTATTTTTGAGTAAGGGCAATTGTGAAGGGATTTTTTAGGGCTGTCCGAGCCACCACTGTCGGTATTTTAGAGTCAATGAAAGAAGGTAGATTCCGGTCGGGATAGATTATTCAATTTCTGTGTGTTTTTTTTTAAGAAAAGTATTTTTATCTATAAACAGGATTTAAAAATTTGAAAACTTCAATTTTTTTCAATTTTTAATGTTTATGTGCCATTCGTATTTCAATGTGACATGATTATGTAAAGTTCTAAACATATGAAATGACAAATTAAATTTAATTATTGTAAAAAGAACGCTGTATCTTCATAAAATGCATCGTGTACTGAACTGAGAGCTGTTTTAATCTGAGGGAATGTTTACTTAGTCCACATATTGGGTGTAAGAAATGGATAGAAAACCACTCAAAAATATTATTATTGCAATAAAATCAATTTAAAGTAAGTATTTAAAATTCTATTGAGGCACAAAGTTTGTCGTATTTTATTTCCCGCGCAAAACAGCACGTGACGTCAAGATTATCTATAGAGCTTTGTTGACCAATGCGCAAAGCTGTTTAATGTCTTTCAGCTTACTTTTATAAATGAAAATCTTTATCTAAACAATTAAAATTTAGCCTTTAATATTGTAGTGGATTGATATAAAAAGTTATGGAACATTCCCTCTAATCTTATGTAGTCCCACTCGTTAGAGAAGGTGTTGCACTAACTAGTTCTGCAGCAGGTCTGATGCTGATCCACTCAGAAGATTAAATGCAGCTCTTCCTATCATTGATACATTGGAATTGCGCTGAACTTTCACAAATCCGATCACCAGCCAAGCGTGAAGAGTGGTTAACCTACTTTCATAGTTGCACCTTTTTCTAGATAATCGCATTAAAAGCAATCGGTATAGTGACAGATAAATAGCATCGATTATACGTCAAGCACTAGTTCCGGCGTCGGTGGATCAGTCTTGACCACGGGATATCCCATTTGAAGGAGTTTCTGACTAAATTTCGTACATCAGTTTTATTTTTAATGTTAGGAAAAATTTGGTTCTCAATTAAATGTACATTAGGATTATTCACTCTTTGTTTATTAAATAAATAAATATATATATATATATATATATATATATATATGAATCACGAAAGCCTACAACAGAACATATATATATATATATATATAAAATATATATTAAAAAAAAATCATATACTTTAATGTTCGACCTTTGTAAAACCTCCACGCACTATGAACATCTTTGGAACATACTTTAAATGCAAATTACAAGCCAAATTATGTATTATCTGTCATGTTTATTCAAAAGTTTAGAAAATATAATCTTTCAATTCTCAATTTAAACCAAAACTTAATTCCTTCACAAGGTAAAATAATCCTCTCAACAATGTTTAGCGTTTGAGTGCTTTTTAGTTTGTTCTTAAACAGAAACTGTTTCAATAATGACATGAAAAAGAACAACAACGTTTTATCTAATTTGTTTTTTGAACCCATTAATTCGCCCACAAGACAATTTGGCAAACTCTTTTTGATTTATGATAACATCACCATCTCAATCCATCAACATGCGTATCATACAACAATCATGATTGAAGCTTGTGTGATGGATCGTCAGAAAACACCCATTGTTCTAATATCCAAAGTGTTTTGGATTCTCTTTGATGATATCTTTTAGAAGGCGGTGACTTTCAGGCTGTCTTTCAGAAGGCAGTGACTTTCAGGCTGTCTTTTGTTCTTGGATTGAAGTATTTTTCATCCACGTTTCGTATCTGTCGTTTCTTTATGAAATTCTTAAATTTAGTTTTAAACGCGTTTTAACTTTAAAGAAAACTTTCCTCAATTTAACGTAAACAACAATCTTTTTCTACCTCTGTTTTCCCGCCCTCATATTGTGCGTTTAATGATGAGTGACAGCAGTCAGAAGAAGAATTTTGTTGAGGGGACGCGATTTGTGTTGTGCCTCTTCTTATTAGCATATCTTCACGCAAAGAACTTAACTCAGTTACGAATATCAATGAGATTCGAGAAAAGTTCTCTGAAGTATTTGACGGTTATTTGCTCGCTACAACTTATGAAGCTGTATTTGTTAGCCCACAAACAAGTTGCAAAAATATGCTGGAAAGTGTTTGATACTTTGTGAAATGTTTGGGTTAATCTGATATATATGTGAAAACTCGTGTAAATCACATAGAGTAATAATATAAAGAATCAGAATAATGCTATACTACCCCATTCTCAATAAAACATTGCAATTGGCTTGTTCACGCAAAGCTCCACGCAGATCGCGCCACTGCACTAACCCCCAAAACCAGGGTCCACTAGATACTTATTTCGAGCTGCTTGTTAGGTATTTAGTGGACCCTGCCCTAAGACCGTGGCGGTGTTTGAAATAAACTATGTATAGCAGGCTCTGCATTGTCAAATCTGTATGGTTCCTCGATTGTTTGTTTACGTATTGTTTTACTATTTATAACTCCATGGTTTTACCATTCCTTCTTTAATCAATGGTTTTACGTAAGTAGTCGTACGGCCTATTTCAAGTAATTTTATTCAATAGAAAATTTTGTTTGTTTAAACTGTTAAACAATGAAAACGTGAATGATAGGGAAATTAAAATAAGAGCTGAAAGCACATGGCGCCGTTGATTAGTCTAAACCTGGGGCCTAGCACTGTTATTGAGATTAGACCTAGGCCTACTTGGAATAAGGCTACTAAGGACTAGGGCCTAGGCTTTTCTTCATCATTAGATGTAGACCTAGGCATATCAATATCATGGTATTATAAATTAGCACGTATAGGCCTAGGCCCTACTTGCATAAGCCTCAGCAAAGCCTAGGGCTTAGTCCTAGCCAGTGTTGCTTTGTTGACATGAGAGAGGTTACGTATAGGCAGGAGGCCGAATAAAGACACAATTGTCAGTATATTATGTGTGATTGTATTTATTTGTAGTAATAAACACGACAGTATGCCCTCCTCTCTCCTTACACGAATACACACAGCAATTGGGCATTTCATTTTGCTTTCAACATAAAACTATGCAAACTGACAGTAAAAACAGTAGGCTGCCGACAGCTATGAGCAGCCATGACACCCGCAAGTTGGGCTATCACCGCCGTCTATACTCTACATCCGCCTTTACAGGCATACAGACGGCGGTGGGGGGTTAGTACAATAGCGCAGCGTGGTGAGTAAAAGTCGCAGTGAACAAGCCAATTGAAAGCAATTTTACCTAAAAATGAGTATTTAATTAAGCGAGCGAAGCGAGCGTTTCCATTTGACTCTGCCGGAAAAATTAGTCACTGGTTTTGTTTTTTTTTTTGTTTGTTTGTTTGTTTGTTTGTTTTTTTTTTTTTTGTTTGTTTGTATGTCTCGCGATAACGTTCGAACGGAGGCTCGGATCGAGTTGAAATTTTGACCATCCGCAAGCTTTGTTCTCGATTGAATGCCATTAGTTTTGTGGCAAAATCGTCCAAAAAGTTAAAAAGTTACATTAAAGTTAATCGAAAGTTTTTTTTTCAAACTAACCGGCGACAAAATCTGAGATAGCCAAATCATTTAGAATGTCCGTCCGGTCAAGAATATGTAAATTTTATTTTGATCCGATAAGTAGTGTAGATGGAAATTACATTATAACAAAAGTAACGTTGCCATGGCAACGAAAAGACGCGCGAAGTTTCTATCTAATACACTGCCACCTAGAAGTAATCAAAATACTTTCGAGAAAGCAGTCTATTATTTGTCACCAAAGAGTTTAAATACTTTTCCCAAGGAGTCAAGGTCCTCTAGATGGCGGTGGATTTTATCCTCAAAGTAAAGGTTTTTACACACGGGTTTACCCAAATACCTTGGCAATAATAAATAATATTGGAAACGCAAACGCCATAAATTTTATGTGCAATGTGGGTCTAGCTATAGCACGTGCTCGCTTATCAACGCGTCCAACTGAGCGTTTCCTAGTTTAATTAATTAAGCGAGCGAAGCGAGCGTTTCCATTTGACTCTGCCGGAAAAATTAGTCACTGGTTTTGTTTTGTTTTTTTTTTGTTTTTTTGTTTTTTTGTTTGTATGTCTCGCCATAACGTTCGAACGAAGGCTCGGATCGAGTTGAAATTTTGACCATCCGCAAGCTTCGTTCTCGATTGAATGCCATTAGTTTTGTGGCAAAATCGTTCAAAAAGTTAAAAAGTTACATTAAAGTTAATCGAAAGTTTTTTTTTCAAACTAAACGGCGACAAAATCTGAGATAGCCAAATCATTTAGAATGTCCGTCCGGTCACGAATATGTTAATTTTATTTTGATCCGATAACTAGTGTAGATGGAAATTACATTATAACAAAAGTAACGTTGCCATGGCAACGAAAAGACGCGCGAAGTTTCTAATGCACTGCCACCTAGAAGTAATCAAAATACTTTCGAGGAAGCAGTCTATTATTTGTCAACAAAGAGTTTAAATAGTTTTCCCAAGGAGTCAAGGTCCTCTAGATGGCGGTGGATTTTATCCACAAAGTTAAGGTTTACACACGGGTTTACCCAAATACCTTGGCAATAATAAATAATATTGGAAACATGGCCTTGTGGACAGCAAACGTCGCAAATTTTAAAATTTTAAAAATTGTGCAATGTGGGTCTAGCTATAGCACGTGCTCGCTTATCAACGCGTCCAACTGAGCGTTTCCTAGTACAAATCATATCATAAATAGTGGTATTTTCGGGACTCACACACGCATATTTAACTGGTTTGTTAAATAATTATCTTTATTTTACTGATCTTCATTAGATGCCTTCACTAGTCTACATACTTTTAAATTCAAATTTTCTTCTGGTTGCTTATTGTATTAATTTTGCTAGTAAATACAGCGCGGCACCTAGTTGAAAGAATTTACACAATTAAACGATTCTGGAAACAACGAAATATGGGTAACAAAATTAAGCAGGGTTAATGTTTATTATTGCGTATATAGTTTTGTTATTTTTAATTTTTAAATCGTGCTTTTTTAAGCACGCTGTTTCTTTACAAATGATTCCGCTAAAGAAGTAATTTGCCTTAATGACCGAAATGTCACTACGCTAAAACGTTTTTGTTTAAATAACAAACAGTTTTTTAAGTAATTAACGAGTTAAAATATCACGAATTTACTAAAGAAGCTAGCATTAAACTCAAGCAGTTAGAACGCCCTTAACGATCCGACCCGTAGGTAAATTCCATTTAGTTAAGTAAATTTACATGGTGAGTAACGCACTTATATTACTTCTGTGGCCAGAAAAATACCCTTATTTTAAAAGTACGTCAATATAACAAAATAAGATAATATTTGTCATCAGAAATATTTTTTTTTTTAATTACTTACAGCACACCACAGTGGTATGTAGCTTCTCAAATTCAATGTTGACATTGTTATTATTTTTTTCTTTCTTTTCTGTTACAGGACGGTGTCCATTTTCCTGTCGTAAAAAGGTAAGCTCACGTTATTATTAACAATATGAGACTTTGTATGATGTCCTTAGTTTGTTTTAGTATAGTTTTGATATTTTTCATGACCTTTAGTCTAAAAAAGCTGTCAGTTTTTGAAACGTTGTTTCATAGAGTTTACCAACAACTATTCATACTTTTGAATAATTAATGAACTAAACTAACTTTAACACTTGACAATAATTACACTTCCAAACCAACAACTTCAAGGTTTAGACTAAGTACAAGAGTATTGTCTTGTTTCACAAGATGGTACACCTGTATTTACAGCCTCATGTACAACATAGTTTCGGCTCTGGCATGCTCACACAACTACAGTGTAAATACGCGACAGCCGTAGACGAAATAAAGAAAAGTGGAGATTAGGTTTTTATTTGGCTCGTAAATAATATTTCGACCTTGTTCCCTACGGACGAAACATATGTTTCACGATATATTGTCGGATATGAAACTATCGCTGATCGTTCAATAAAACTGATAAACAAGAAATTACAGACTATTTCTCTTGAGAGAAGCCTGAGACTTTGTTATTTTTGCCGACGAAATTGGAATTGTTTGAAAGAATCGCGTATGAAACTGAGGGAAGGAGTTTAGTTTGTCCGGGGAATATCGCCCCTCAACAGTCAGTAAATCTCAATTATAAACAACCGCGAGGTTTAAAGAAGCTTTGCCATTGGTCGTCGGCGAGATCTAACGACCAATCAAAGAAAGCCTCTCGGAAATACACAGGACTTGGGAAATAATGTGGGAAAGTAAGTTAGGGTTGGGTTGAAAAGCAGCGATCGCTTCTTATGTAACATACCGACCATGTAGTGTGGTAGCGTAAATGATGAATTACTTTAAACAATGAAAACAATGTAAAATTTACCGATTCGACTAATTGATACTATTATAACAGACCACTACATGACGGCGTTACAGTCCGGTTAATTAAATATCGGCTTGATAGCGTCAATTCAACTCACACGGTTACTCCTGATGAAGGATTAGAAGTGAGGAGTAACTGTACAACAAACAAGGTAACAACATTTCAATATAAGTTTATTTATAACAATCAAAGATTTTACTTACAAGTTGTTGATGCTGATTCACATGGTAATTTAACTGAATACAATAACTATTTAACACTTTAAATATGATGACTGACTAATATCATTTTACTTTCAAACTGTAATATCGTTCACAGACTGAGGGTCTAGTGAAATCGAACCAAAGACCATCCACAAACAGCCACGGCATAAGCCGGGTAAACAAGCCACGGCATAGGCCGGGTAAACGGGTGGTCAAACCAAACAAGCTACTGGACTAACCAGTGCATTCTGAATTGCCTTATGTTGAATCCTAGCTCCTTATATACTCAAGATTTTACGCTTTTGTGTGACGTATTTTGTTTTTCAGTATGACTATGTTTACAAAATGTGTAAATGAGATTGAATAGAATAACAAGTTATTGAGCCACTATTCGAATAAAGTCTTAATACTAATGTTTTTCGAAATATGATGAGTTGCTTTGAAGCTAAATTTAGAATTCAAGTAATGAAAGTGAAAGTGAGTCTGTTGTTGATTTCAATAATACATTAAGCTAATATAAAATGTTCATGTTATAAAATAGAATTATTCATTAAACATACACTACTTTTAATAAAAAAGGTAATTGCATGTAATGTTGTTATACCATTACACTTATTTGAGAGTGGGGGGGGGGGGCGACCTGCGTGGATCATAACTTACTTACTCTGAGGAACATATTTAACAATATCTACTTATTTCTTTATGATTTACAACAAATAAATAAAGGTGTATTTATTTAAGTGTAGAACCTTTTGTGTTAACATATAATTATTTAGGTTTACATTTATATTTTCGGGAATAAGTTAATAATGTATTACATTTATATTTTCGGGAATAAGTTAATAATGTATTGTTGTTATTTGGGGTGAAATATTTATATTTATTCAACGCTATTTAAAATTTTAAAATTTTCAACTTAAAAATTAACATTTGGGT